>JAJHUR010089576.1:160651-194189 GCA_027495735.1 Lutjanus campechanus
GTTGACAACTAATCGATTAATTGTTGCAGCTCTGAAACTATCTTTGCAACCATGCAATGCTCTCCTCTAAACCTCTAAACAAACAGCAGGCTGACCTCAGCAGAGCCCTGACTGCTGCTTATTTGCCTAGCTCCTCATTGCCATGTGATCAACTTTGCATTGCAGTCTTTGTATACTTGGCCTCGGTAATCTAAAGTCGACAGAATTCCTGGAGGCTCAGCTTCTCGACATTTCCCTTGAGGTTACTGCTGCAGGTCCCACCGGCACTGAAGCTGCTTACAGCATGAGCTGCTGAAACAGTCCTGCCTTAAACAGTTAGTCAGCATTCATATAGTTGAAGAATAAGTGACCAATGAATGAGTTCTAGTAATCAACATTATTATATCAGGCAGTAACATCTCTCTGACAATGAAAGCAAAAGTGGACTAAATTCACCTGATTTGCACAACATTATTTCCGGAGTGAAACGTTGATTCTTGACCTCAGTTTGAATGTGGTATTCAGCAGTTGTTTTCAGAAGTCTGTGCTGAGAGCGTTTGGCTCTGAGCCTTGTGCTTCCTGAAAGGCTTGTCTGGCCTGATGAGTGGTGCTTCACTTTTTACACTTTGTCATCTCTGCTTGAACACATGGTGAAGGGCAAACATGGTGCCAGTCAAAGTAAAAATACACTTTGGAGGCAAAATGCACAAACGGCTTTAGACTGAGATTATCTTATTGTGTTGTCAGTTCATCTCTATCTTTCAGCGAGGCTCAAACAGCTGTTCCTCTCAACATTTGTTTATTATCATTCACCAGAGATGTGGACTGATGTGTTCAATGAAAACTATACAAAATAAAAAAAAGACTTGCAATGTGATTGCAAATGGGACTTTAACACCAGTGACTCATGATAGGGTTGGGCCAATGAACAATGCCACTATCCATTGTGATGCCTAACAGCCATCAACCACTGAGCCCTCTCAGTCTCATCGTAACATCATGATTTAAAAAGCCAAATCCAGGTAGATTTTCTGTTTGCTGAGAAAAATCTTACTACTGAAATTGCAGTTAAAGCTTTGTGAGTAAAAAGCTGATAAGAGTAATTTATTAAACATTTTAGCATCTTGGGGCGCCCCTATGGCTCAGTTGGTAGAGCGCACAGTCCATATACTGAGGCTGTCAGTCCTCTGCAGCGGCTGCCCGTTCAATTCCCACCTGTAGCCCAACATTTTAGCATCTTGATGAATAAAGATTGACAACCTGAGAGCACAAAAATGAAGGATGGGTTTATTATTCTAATTGTTAATATTGCTCATTGCACCTCATTTACTGAAGGAAAAACAGCCTTTTTAATCACACTATTTACTGCCTGTCAAAGCATGTTTTAATATTTAATAATAATACCATTGTCCATTGCATCGTCAAATGCCAATTTGGTAGACATCGCCCAACTCTACTTTAAAATGCTTGATACTGTCCCTCAATCCCAAAGATTAAAAAGTATGTTGTCTAAAAACTGTGCCAAAAAATCATTTCATTTCCTGTATCAACTTTTATCATTATCACTATTAATTCTCAGCAAGTCAACACTTATTCCCCAGATCCACTTTGTTTGAACAGCGTCCAATCAATTTGCAGGAAAGAACTTTGAAGAACGAATGCTGCGTTCCAGATAACATCGAAAGTTGAAATTTCCCACTTCCACCATCAAGGTGTTCCTGGTGCACGACACCAAACATTAACAAAACATAGCTAATCCTGAAAAAATGTGTGCACATAATTGAACCCTGAACCGCGCTGCCTCCTTGTATAAATAACACAGAGGAGAAAAAACAATGCATGAGGGAACAAACGCCATTATGCATTTTGTTAAATGGCACTTAATAACATTGGCCACATATTTTGACATAAATTTACCTACAAAACAGGTTTAACTTTTTGATAATCTGTATCATTTTAGTGTTTCATGGGTGCTGTCATGTTGTGTGATGTCAGACAGCTGCTTCTTCATGAAAAACTCGTGGGTCAAAAATTACAGGTGAAGATGCAACAGCCTCCAACTTCATTCAAAACTGGAATTGCACAAACTACATTTGGTGAAGAGTGCATTATGGCTTGTTCAGGACTAGAAACTCAAAACTTAGGACTTGGGACAAGATTTTGGGATTTGTTAGTCTTGACTTGGGACTTGACTTAAGGCTTCAATGCAAGGAAGTGCAAAATAATGACTTGGTCCCTCCTCTGTCATTCGCAGAGATATTTAGACATGCGTATCAACTGGTTTTAATATGTTTCTAATTGATTTTTCTCTTTTTTTTTTTTTGCAGTATACCTTCAATGACCTGAGTGGGTCAGTGTCTCTGGCCTGGGTTGGAGATGGCACCGGGGTGAGTGTTCTGCACCTGACACGTCTCTGATGCAGTGTTGTTCCTCTGTGACATGAGTAGGACAAACTTGACTGGATTGTTCAATGAACTGTGTTAAAAGTGGCAGGCTAGCATGCCTGCAAAGGACCTTGTAGATTACATAATGAGCTCCCTCACATCAGGGTCTCATGCGCATTAATAAATGAGCCATGCTCCACTTTCCTCAAGCTGAACCTTCTTTCTTGGCAGGTCATCCTGGCTCTGACAACTTTTCAGGTGCCCTTCTTCATGATAAGACTCGGGCAGTCCAAACTCTATCGAAGGTAAGTCTCACCTGCCAGAGAAAGTGCATGGCTTGTTTGTAACTACTGTTTTTTGTCCCAGAAATAATTGCAATATCTTGCAATGTGTTTCAGCAAAGTTTTTTTTCTTTTCATTCAGTTTAGGTTCTGTGAAAAAAATGCTCAGGTTCTGCACCCAACACATATAATGTCAGGGAAAACTCTGCACTCTCAGAAATATTGGTTCCAAAAATGTTCTTCCTGAAGCCCTAACGTACTACCCAGAACCATTTGCTCATGAAGAACCCTTTGTTGAGAAAGGGTTCTTCTTCCTTTATTTCTAAGGCTGTGTTGTTTATTCTGACATCATGTTGGCTAAAATGGGGTGAAATCTTATGTAAAAAAAAAAAACCAACACGCATGTAAACAAAGCGGGTGATATTGAGGACATGTTCATATATACAATAAGTATATGTGTAATCAAGTCTATGTTTGATATGCATTTATTTTTTTGCTGCACCACTTGTCTGCCAGTGAGAACTACGGGAAGTCATTCCAGGATGTGACCAACCTCATCAACAACACCTTTATCAGATCAGAGTTTGGCATCGCCATCGGCCCCGAGAACTCTGGGAAAGTAAGTCACTTCCTCACCGAGTCTTCCACTTGTAAATTCACCACATTTACTTCATGTTGTCATCTGGAGTTTCTGCAAATGTAGCGCCACAGTAACGTGTGCCTAATTTAACATGTTATTTTCTTGCGTGGTTTCATCACTCTGAATTCTGGACTCTGGCTTGCAGGTGATCCTGACAGGAGAAGTGTCTGGAGGTCATGGGTCTCGTATCTTTGTCTCCGACGACTTTGGAAAGAGTTTCACCCACCAGGACCTGCCCTTCATCCCCCTCATGCAGATCACATACAACCCTGACAACTCCAATGTGCTGCTGGTCCTCAGCAACAACGTGAGTAGTAAATGTTGAAGAGTTTTATTTGGAGAGTAACCAGATTGGATGCAGGTTAGCCAGCCTACATGAACTTAAAAGCTCCAGTTTTATATGTGTGAATCAGATTAGTAGATATTTTATGAGGCTGAGTGACTTTTTCATGGCCTGTTGTAAAACCCTTAAACAAAGGGGTTCATCTCACTTCCTCATGACAAGAAGTCTCCTGCTGGTAAATCATTTTTTAAGTGTTTACATAGTGTGCATTTATTAACATGCCTGTTGTGTTTATGGGCAGCTCTTGTCTGTATGACCTTTGCAAACAGTTGTGTGCAGCTTAACTTTTTCAACTGGGTCAAATTTGGCTGTTCAATAAGGAGACTGAATGATCTCTTTCTTTCTTTTTTTTTCAGTTCATTGCCACACAACACTCCTATAGCAGTGTCTCCTACATGGTCACCAAATAAATATAGTCTATACAAGAAATTCAGCAAATTTAGAATTATATCTGCAGCACACCTTATATAAAGCATTTATATATTGTTTTACTGATGAGAGGAAAAAACAAGAGCTTGTTAACCAACCAAATGCAATTATTTTTTAGTAGGCTAAAATGTTAAATTATGTACTATCTATATTGTCTATATTATCCTATATTGTTTTCTAGATGCATTTATTTCTAAAATGTGTCAGAATAGTATGAGGTGATGCAGAAATGGCAGTAAAAATGGTCAGGAATGTTCATTTATTCACAGATTAACTCTTACCAAAATTTATTGATAAGAACTATTGTGAATTGGATTGCGATGGTTTGTCATTTTTTAAATGTGGGTCCCCAGGAAAAAAGTTTTGGTCACAGTGGTTTTGCCTACCTAACGTAAGGCGGACAGTATAATTTGAAGCTTGGACAGTAATGGAATTCATCTCGGTATATTTGATTTTCCATAAAAATACTTATGAAGGGGTAAAACATTGTGAAGGAAACTGCATGGCAGTTATTACCATACTCTTACTACTAGCCTGGGGTAAGATCATTTAATGAGCAAAACTGGAACTATAAATCAAAAAAACAAAACCTTTTGTGAAGTATACCAAGTATTGCCAGCCCTTGTAACCACTTTCATCTGACATAATTTGCGATTTATCATTTGAGGGCCAGTGTACTTTCTGTCGTGTGTATACCACCTATCCCTAACCTCATGTTTTAATGCCTTTCTTCGTCCTGTGTGATGTGAAAACACCAGATTTCCACACAGTCAGGGAAAGTAAAAGTGTGCGTCCTGCTCACAGTTCATGTATAAAATCCCAGCACAACAAGGAGTTTCCCTCCTGCTGGACAGCCGACAGCACTCTCAGCCACTGCTACCCGTCACACTGTGCTCTGTTTCTGTCACCCTCCTCCACTTCCATCACAGTTTGTTTTTTTTGTTTTTTTTTAATTTGTGGTGATTTAGAAACACAATTTGTAAAGTTTACAGCTTACAGTGTTGTTGCATTTCTGTGTGTACAATAACACAACTAAAAAAAATGAGCCAAAACTGGTTCTCATTCAGTTAATCACCAGTGCATGTTGTCATGTGGATTTTTCTTATCCCTGTGCAGTTTTGTAAGCTTTCATCTGTTACTTGACATGAAGAATCTCAGTGGACTGAAGGGTCTCAGACTGTTGACTTGACTCACTGACTTTCAGAGGGCAGCCCTACTCTGAGTTCATAATCTAATAAATCTGTAATTTTCTGTCCTTAGAATGAACTCTGGTTGTCTGAAGATTTTGGCAGCAACTGGAAAAAGCTCCACGACATGGTGTGCCTGGTGAAATGGTAAGAGATGAGACGATATTAGCACCATTGTCAGGTGCTCAGTGAATAAACAGCAGTGTTATACAATATCCCCAAGTGTCTGTGTCTCAGGGACATATTTTTATTCGGTGAGATAAGAGAGGAGTGGAAGGACTCTATTCTTATTGGCCTGGCATGTAGCAAAGATCTCAGGAAGTGATATGATATCTGTTGTGAAATCTTTTCCTTAGTTTTAGTTCCTCTAACAAACAAATTATTTCAGTTTTTTGAAGACAGTGGAGTTTTACCTCTTTATTCTATTGGTGATCAAAGCAGAGTATGTTTCTCCTCCTGCAAAGTAAAGCTAGCTGGCTGTCCCTTGCCTGTAGTTGTAAGATTTGTTATAAGGTTTAATTTGCCTCAGACAGAGATGTTCATTTTTCTCTTAAAACTTTTATTGTCACTGCACCCAAAACAGGCAGTAAAACTGCATTGCAGTCAGTGACTGTTCAACAAGCTCTGTTGTTGTTGCCAACCTCTCGCAGCACCCTTGTTGTTTTAGAGGCACTTCCTGGTCTGTATCACCTAGTAACCTTGGCAGCTCTAAATGTCTTTTTAGTTTCGATTTCCAGGTTGTGTTTTTCAGGTCACTGTGTGTGAGAAAGCTCCAGGTTCAAAGCAGTCTTTTTGAAACATAACCTTTTATTATGATCCCAAAGACGCTGATGTGCACGGGCTGCAGGAAAATGGGTCATTTGCAACTGGGGCAGGAGCTTTCTGAAGTCAAAACACTGCACACTACAGAAAGTACATATTTAAGAAGGGCATGGCTGTATGCTGGTTGTATTTGATAAGCCACACCATGTGATGCTTACTTTCACAACAAAGAAAAACCTATTATGGGAATAGATTGAGAATGCACAAAGATTTCTGTTTGAGGCCTGATTTCTCCATTGAGGTGTAAGCACACTGAGAACTGTCACATCATTATCAACAAAGCAGTCTACATTTATTGTGCTTACAGATTCTTGACTGTTGGCTCAAATGTGTGTCTCTTAAATTCTTGGTATTTTCCACTCTGATTCTAGGGGAGGAAAAAACACCATCTTCTTTACAGCCAGTCTCAATGGATCCTGCAGTAAGTGATCATGTCTTTATTTGAAACCTGAAATGATAAATTACCATGTGCAATGCTTGTGTACTTACAGATTACTGAGGATATATTTAAAGATGTATGAAGACAGTTTAAAAGATAAGCGTCTACATTAACACCGAACAATTAATTGAAATTGTAACGAATTTGCAGTATGGCCCACTGCAATCTTGAAGTTGCAGGTATTGCAATATTTGTTTAAGGTGAAATGTCTGTCAAAATGCCATTTTGAATTGATTAACAGAATTATTTTTTTTGATTATGAATAAAATGATTGAAAAGAACTAGAGAAAGCAATTTCTTCAGAAATTATGGTGGGAATGCTGGATGATGAAAAGCTGACGCTAAGCTGTATTGTTGATTTTTAAAAGTTGAATGATATCAATAATGTATAAAAGATGTACCGTATTTTAAAAATTAGTTGAAAAGTTGATGCTAAACTGAACCTTTGACTTTCATTTGTATGGAGAAGCAGCTGAAGGAGTATTAATTTATGCCTGGGAGCTAAACTGAATTATTATGAAGGGGACCAGAAAGAAGTAAAGAAGGTATAAGAGTTGCTAGCTGAAACTGTAAATTAGTAGAGAGAGACTTGAAAATGCATGAAAAAAAATGTGTGAATTTGGAACATTCCATCCATTATTTTGAATGAGGTACACTTCCCTGAAAATAATTGTGAAAGTACAAAATGTATGAATGAGAAAAGTAACAGTGGAAATGTCCTAATTGATAGATTTTTGAATGAAGTTCCTATGTTGAAAATGTGGAAGGAGTTAAGCACCAAAAAAGCTGCAGAATGATACAGAATTTTGTGCAAAAACGCTTCCAGCATTCACACCAAAAATGGCATCAAGATCACAAATCAGATGAAGCAAAAAATTTCTACACATTTCCCTATTTTCATGATTTATACTCATATTTGTCTTATATACTATATATATATAATTATATACTACTTGAGTAATTTTGTTGCACTCTCATTACTGAGTTTTTTTTTGTTTTTTTTTTGTTTTTTTCAGTTGATCGGGGAATGCTGGAACTGAGGAGGACGACAGACTACGGTAAAACCATCAAGACTGTTGCCAATAAGATCTACTCCTTCGGCCTGGGTGGACGCTTCCTCTTCGCCTCTGTAATGACGGGCAGGGTCAGTATTCAGCTGGTGCAAATCACTACATACAGAATACAGAAACATGGTCAGACATCCATAGGCAAAAATTGATTGTTTACACCTTTTGTGTTTGTAAGAAAAAGCTTCAGTCTGCTCAGTTTAAAATACAGTATGTGGTTGTGAGGCGAGATGTGTCACACTGTTGTATTCAGAAAATGTTTTTGCCTTATTTGTTAATGTAAATTACAGTGGATATTCTTCCTGTTTCTGTGTGCCTAAAAGATCATTGTCTAAGTCTCACCCACATGTAAATAAGGGGAAGCACGGTATTTTGAAAGTCTGTCAAAGTATGTCATATTAGGCCTTGGGGTAAGGTCTCTAATTTGATGAAGTAATTACTGTCTAATTTCTCATTATCCCTCTTTCTTCTGTCCTTCTCTCTGTTTCCTTTTCTTTCTTTCCTGCCTCTTTCTCTGCAGGGCACTCTGAGGATGATCCACGTGTCAGTAGACCAGGGCGAGACGTGGAACATGGCCCAGTTGCCACCTGTTGGTCACGAGCAGTTCTACTCCATCCTGGCGGCGAACGATGAGATGGTCTTCATGCATGTTGACGAGCCCGGAGGTCAGTCCACCCAGAAAACTCACCTGTTTACTCCTCAGATTGTACAGCAGAAAACAGTCTGATACAAAACTCAGAAAGGAGCCAAAAACTAATCTTACTTCAAAACAAAAGGAAATTAGGAATTAATAAAAAATATACTGCACTCAAGAAAGAGCAAAAAAGAGGATTTATACAAACAGAAGTATTACGAATAAGTTCAAAAATTGAAAAGCAACAGGCAGTTTGAACAATTCAAGTTTTTTATGTTTTTTATGTTAACAAAATGAAATTATAACTTTAAAAAATATTCTTAAAATTATTATATATGCTGTCACATTTGGAAAATGAACAATGAATCTGATAAAATTAGAATCCTTTAATTAACCTACCTTGTCAATAGACCAAAATGCAAAATTGCTGAAATAACACAGGAAGAGTTGAATAGTCTGATCTCCAGCCTAAAAA
Source organism: Lutjanus campechanus (assembly GCA_027495735.1). Taxonomy (NCBI): domain Eukaryota; kingdom Metazoa; phylum Chordata; class Actinopteri; order Lutjaniformes; family Lutjanidae; genus Lutjanus; species Lutjanus campechanus. The sequence continues at coordinate 169,332 of JAJHUR010089576.1, forward strand.
ACCCAGTAAGGCATGCTGACAATAAAATGAGTGCTAGAATTAATAAAATGATTTTTTGACACACATTTTGAGCACTGTTTTAAAAGATGTCACTGATCTGTCAAAGAGTACTGTCCCGTTACTGTTTATACCATTTGGTGCACTCAAACACCACCAGGTGACGTCAGCTAAAGTCTGTGCAAGTTCAGGGTTTAAGGCTTTAGGGGCCGTACTGGGATTGGGCCCATCTCTGTTACCCCAGTGGAGGGAAAAGACAGGCTGGACTGCATGTTGTATAGCAGAGCGATAATAATAAGAGAATGCGATGCAAAAATATGTTATTTATATGCACTTTTGGTCAAGTGTGTGCACCATATAAACTCCAAAAGTGTCTTGTTATCCAGGCAGTTTTCATTCTCATCAGTGCATCTGAATTAATTAGTATGTGTGAACCAATTTGTGTGTTTTTTTCCCCACAGATACAGGATTTGGTACCATTTATGTATCAGATGACCGGGGCACTGTGTACTCCAAGTCACTGGAGCGCCACCTTTACACCACCACGGGGGGAGATACAGACTTCACTAACGTCACCTCCCTGCGAGGAGTTTTCATCACCAGTGTCCTGGCTGAAGGTATCTCTATTCATGTGCCTGAGTGTAGATAAAGGAATAGCAACACACTGCTGTGCTCAAATTCCCCTCAGAAAACACACACATGTATGACTTCTCCATTACATACCAGAGGGAGGGCATTGGGTAAATATTTAATTAGCTGTTCAGTGTTAGTTGGTGTCTGTCTGAAGCGGCTGGCTGACACTTCACCAGAAATGCCTCATATCAACATTATGTCTGCAGTATTTCTCCTGTTTTAATCTGCTCTCTTTCTTGCTTCCACTCTACATGAACAGTCTGTGGTTACATGATCATTGCCAGTAGGGGTGGTCTGTATAACCCTAAAATAATCACAATGTTTCAGGCTATTTCTGCGATAATGATATTCTTGACGATATGACAAATAAATGATAAATACTTTTGGTTTAGAGCTCACAATAGCTGTTGAGCCCTCCTCGCAGATTTTTGGCTCTTCTCATCCTCAGCCTGGTGCTTCTGTGTGAGGTGGTGAAAATAGTTTGTTGTATTACACCCTTCTGTTGGTATAGTCTTTTTGCACATCTTGAATATTACCGTGGTTTGTTGTACATCTGATCTGCTATAACCAAACCGCTTCAACAAAAGTGAAGTTTTTTGAACCAACTCGTCTGCTGTGGAGCCTGTAGTAATGTTAATTTCACATCTACTGATGTAAGTGATTTTAATAGAGAATTTAGTTGTATAAGGAAGTGTGCAAACTTACAAAGTGATCTGGAAAATTTCTGCGTGAGAATGAAAAATTTTCCCATATAGAATAATAAAGCAAATCAAATATTTAAGAGCAAAGTCATCTGGATTATCATAGTAACAATAACATCTTTAAGATTAAAAATAGTAGACCGAGTTAACAGGTTCAAAAAAAGTGAGACTCGAGATCTCTACACAATTTTTCACGATGAAAAAATAGACAGGGGATTCTTTCTACATCATGTTTACAAAAGGAACAGGAAACATTGATGTCTGTAAACTTAGACAGTAAAACAGTTAGCAGGGTATATTTTATGTAAGAGTTTGTTTTGAATTGTGAACGATACAAGGTTAAAGGTATCAGTAAAATGCTTCAGACTGCCTGTAAATGTTGGGTTCCTGCCTTGTTGTTGCAGACAACTCTGTGCAGTCTGTGGTCTCCTTTGATCAGGGAGGGGAGTGGGTTCCCCTGCGGAAACCCGCCGACAGCAAGTGTGATGCCACAGCCAAAGACCCAGAGAAGGTAAACAGAGGAAACAGGTGTGTTTGGTGGAGAAAAAAGATAGAAAGCTGATCAGTCCTGATGAAAACTGTATACTTTTTTAGGTCAGTAGAGTCAGATTGTACTAGTCTGTAAGATGTATGATGAATTGAGTTTCATAGTAAAATTACTTTTGGATTGCAGTGCCAAAGAGGCCAAACACAGTACGTGTATGGTGACAGTGTTTGTTATTTTGTGTTGGTACTCTAAACATTAACAAACCAGATGCTGCTGGTGTTTGTGTCTACAGTGCAGTCTCCACATCCACGCAGCCTACAGCACTGCTATGAGGCTCAACGTGCCCATGCTGCCTCTCAGTGAACCAAACGCTGTGGGTCTCATCTTAGCTCATGGTAATTCTCATTTAAGAGCATTCATACCAGTGATTATTTTCAGTTAAAATAAAAGTTATTGAATTTGATAATGTGGATGTTTTCTGATCATTTCTGTGTGTCTCATCAGGGAGTGTCGGTGACGCCATCTCAGTGATGAGGCCTGATGTGTATGTGTCTGATGATGGGGGGTACACCTGGATAAAGGCCCTCGATGGGCCCCATCACTATGCTATTCTGGACTCTGGAGGGCTGCTGGTTGCTGTGGAGCACAGCCCCACTCAACCTGTCAACAGAATCAAGTGAGTAACAGTTAAACCGACTTCACACACCGGATTTTAGCCCTGATTTTCCACACGCAGACAGGTGTCTGAGATCTCTGTCACATTCCTCCCGAATAGAGGCAAATCAGCACATGCTCCCATGAGCGATTATCGCAATGTGTGAACTGTTAAAAGACGTGAGGGAGAGCTCAGCGAGAGCTTGCGGATGCGTCATAAAGCAGGTTTAATATCTGGTCATGTCAGAGCTCGGGGGAGCCATGCTACTACAGCCAATGAGAGCAGACACGGGCTGAGGGAGGAGAGGAATCAAGAGAGCGAGACAGGGAAGGAGCAATGGAAGACCACTTGAGCAGCAGCCAGAAAAGCCTGAGTACAGAAAAGAATTAGCAAAAATTCATTTTAAAGTAGTAGTAATAGTTATAAAGTAGTTCAAACTAGCTCCACCGCCAGCAGCACTGACACAGTGCTGCAGAGACAGGTCTGACTAGGAAGGTCTGTGTGTTTTGGTGACAAAATATAGTTTGGAGAGCAGACAGACTTGTGGGGATTCCTTCAGATGAAAGGGCTTGTAATGTGTGACCCCCTGTCACTGAGAAGTCATGAAATGTGCAATTATAAGATGGCTCCAAGATTCCTACCAACAAAAATTACAAGTACAAACTCAAAGCCTCTTGTCATTCATCATTTAGATTAAAATAAAATGTTTAATTATATATTACATAAAAGCAGTTCCACACTTCAGGTCAGCCTTGTGTCTTCTTTACATCACTGCACTGCCGATATTGCTGCTGTACATCTCCTGTTTTATATGTTATCGTTACAGTTTGAAGTTGCCTGGGCTTATGCTAATGTTATTACTCTTTTCACTGTCCTGACAGATTTTCTACTGATGAAGGACAGTGCTGGGGTGTGTACAACTTTACTCAAGATCCCATCTACTTCACTGGTCTGGCTTCAGAGCCGGGAGCTCGCTCTATGAATGTCAGTATCTGGGGCTACAGAGACTCCCTCCTCAGCCAGTACTGGATCTCCATCACCATCGACTTCAGGGACCTGCTCACCAGAGACTGTGAGTCACATGATAATATGTTTTAATACAACAAACTTATTTTATATGAGAGAGATTATATGTAAACAGAGTCCAAAATATTGATGCTTGCAGGTGAGGACAAGGACTATGTGCAGTGGTTGGCCCACTCTGATGACATCAGTGACCCCAATGACGGGTGCATGCTGGGATACAAAGAGAAATTCCTGCGTCTCAGGAAAGACTCTGTTTGTTGGAACGGACGAGATTACCAGGTCAACACCCAGCCGACGCCATGTCCCTGCACCCTGGATGACTTCCTGTGGTAAGATAACCCCTGTGTCCCCACAGTACATACTAGTTCTAAACAGTATATCCTACATATCCTCCTATATTATATGTACATGTTATACTGTTTTTGCACAGAAAGTAAAAAGTCAACCTTATGACTGTCTAACACAACAGCTCAGCATCCTTAGATTAGCTGTCATAAAGTTGGATTTAATTTTGGTGATTATGGACTTGTCCTGGGTGGTGACTACCAAAATATCCTGCTGAGGCAGAAGTACTGCTGAATGGCTGATTTTATTGAAACTATAATTATTAGTATCAAGACTGGAAAAAAAGAGGTATAAAGGTTGCTCATTTAAATGTGATTTCACTTTAAAATTTGACACTGAAGCTCGAACTAAATGTTTATTCTGTAATTGACGCAAAACAGAAAATACAGTAACGTGAGGAGGAGTCCTCTTTAAACATGCCACACTGGTACTGAAGAGCAGTGGAAATGTATTCTGGACTGCATTTTTCCTTGAAATAGAAATGAATTGTGGCTTCAAACCAAAGACTTGGCCAATTACAGAGCCGAGAATAAATGTCAGTCTATTTCAAGTTTTTCAACCATCCTGGGATCTTCCAACTCTTTGCAGTGACTTTGGATACTACCGTAAGGAGAACAGCTCAGAGTGTGTGGAGCAGCCGGACCTGAAGGGCAAAGTGCTCGAGTTCTGCCTGCACGGCAAAGAGGAGCAACTGCAGACTAGTGGGTAAGACTGCAGCTACAACCTCAAACAAGACGATGTAGATGTCGAAGATGTAGGAAGAAGCAGTGAATGTGTTAACCTACTACTTTGCTTTAACTTGTCCAGTCTGCTTGATCATTATCTCTATTTATTGTTTGGTTTGACCAGAATCTTACCTCAGCGGAGATAGTAAAAAAAGTAATTTTGCAGGAATAGTATTGAATAATTGTCTTTATTTAAGGTATTAAAACAGATATTATGTGCATAAAAGTGTAAAACATGTTTTGCACAAGGCTGTCACCACTGCCACGCTTTATGGCAGAGAGTGTGACAGAGGATTATCAGAGTCAGAGGAGACGAGTGATGGGAATGGAGAAGTATTTGTCATGCAAAGATCAGTGAGAGGAAGCAGATAAGGGTGAGACCAAGTCTCAAGTTTTCAATGAGGAAGAGTGATTGCTGACCAAGAATGCAACCAGGTTCATCATGTAAGCCTCACTGCACGAATGTAGACTAAACAGAGAATCAATAATTGTTGCACAGAAGGTTCTTAAAATCCAGTTAAACCATTATGTACAGTAGGCAGGGTAAACTGAGAGATTGATTTATGTGTTGGTAATTGTGAAAATGATAAATTAACACTTAGTGTAAAACTGTGAACTGTTTTGGACTAATTTGCATTTGAGTGAGTCAGTGATATTAGCACTTGTAAGAGCCAAATTAAGTTTACAGTTTGTTTCTTCTTTCTTCTAACATCTTGAAAGATGTAAATATTTCATTTGGATATTTGTCATGAAAAGCCAACTGGTCCCAAAAATATATTATTTTAACAGCAGGTGATGTATTATTGTCTGATAATTGGACATTTCTATTATTATATAGGTATTATTATACCCAATAAATATTAGCTATAATAATATTGGATCTGACAGATTATGTCAAAGCATTTAATTTTAATTCTTGAACCCAAAGTGGATTTGGGACATTTTTTGATGTACTTGATGAGAAGAAATAAATGAACATTTAAAGAGTCAGAACTGTTCAATGTTTTTGTTTTTATAGTCAGTTAGATTTGATTCAGTCAGAGCTATGAAATACTTTATGATCCATCTTTGCTCTCTACATCTGAGCCTTTCTTATCCTCCAGTGAACTACAGATTATACACACTTACCCATGTTGGCTGAAAAAAATCCATATCGCGCATCCCTATATTTTACTGTTTCGCCTGTTAAAGGAAGATGAATCTGACAATGTACAAACCACCAATTCTCACACACTCTCGATTGTGTCTTTGGTCCACAGCTACAGGAAAATCCCTGGAGATAAATGTGAGGGAGGAAAGATGCCAGAGCGTAAAGAGATCGACCTCAGTAAGAGGTGTGTGAGCGACCTGGTGGGCCCAGAACTTCTGGTCAGTGCCTCTGCATACTTTCCTATTCATGCTGTATGTTTACCTGCAGTTTACAGCGTCTGCTTCTTTGTTTCCTAATACTTTGGTCTGCTCTTATTTTTACAGATAGACAGTCGCTCCTCCAAGTCTGTACCCATTGTGATCACAATCATCATCATCATGCTGCTGAGCATTGCAGCAGGAGTCGTCTTCATCAAGAAATATGTTTGTGGTGGCAGGTTAGTGTGCCTTTGGACACACACACACACACACACACATACACATATATATAAATATATATCACCAAATCTGTCTACAGGAGAACAAGCCCTTTTGTTTCTGTATTTTTCACATGATTTTAGGTGACCTGACAGTATTTTGAATGTGCCCTGCAGGTTCTTGGTTCACAGATACTCGGTGCTGCAGCAACATGTTGAGGACAACGCTGCTGAAGGGATGGACGACCCGCTGGAGACCAACCACACTCAAAATGGAAAGATCGAGTTTCATGATGACTCGGATGAGGTACAGTGGATATTTTTTCTTCCCTCACCCACAGGACAAGATAGAAACAGAAGTGTTTTGCAGTGGAAAGAATAGCACGTGCAGGATTCATACAAAGTCTAGAAAGTTTGGAGAATGTTTAATTTTAATGGTTAACTGAGGGTAGGAATATGCAGGAATTTGAATATACTCTTTGAAAAATGCTTGATTTTCAACAATGTGGTGTTAGATCTACTCAGTCTCTCATGTAAACCAAAAATCTTTATCTTTGTCTATTTTCCTTCACCTAACAATCCATTAAGAAATTAATAATTAATAAGATACAAAATGTTTTTATTTTTCAAGTTTCCTTCCAAGTTTCCTCCTTCAACAAATGTCTCTGCCAGACCAAACAATGTCAAATGAGGCACAATTACATTTTTAGACACTCAATTAATTATCAATGAATACATTTTTATTCAGTTAAATTCTTAATGGCAGTTAATCATTAATCATTAACATCTCTAAAACAATCCCGTCTTCTGTTGATACCTTAATCTCAAAATTAGAAAGCATTAAATAATCATGATTAAGACATACGCTCAAAGTTTAGAGGTGATGATAAGGGGTTTGAGAGTTTTTGATTTATGTACCTTGAAAATCCTGGACATATGCCTGAATTTTCCTCTTGAAAGGCTGTACAAACCCTGTGTGTGTGTGTGTGTGTGTGTGTGTGTGTGTGGGTGTGTGTGTGTGTGTAAAGCTTGCCGTTCACTTGATGTCATAGAAATTTCAAGAACAAACTTGCATGGAAAATAAAAAACTAAGGAAGTTGTTTGTCAGTAGCTAAAGACAATTGGCCACTCTTGTTGAAGGCTTGTGTAGGGGAAGTGAAGGTTTTATACATAACAACAAAAGGATGGACCAAAAATAATCTGCAACCCACCTCCGTGTTTAAGACCAATAACTGGAATTGTTGAATCATTGTTTTTAAGAACACCAGAGAATGATTGCTTCTGTTAAATCACCACAAGAAACTTCCAAATGCCGTCAGCAGCGGACACCGTATTGCATTTATACCATAGAATTTTACAGATCTAGGGTTCCCTTCTAGAAGCGACCAGGTGAAAATTTGTCTTCAGCTCACAAACACAAGAAACAGCAGCAGCAGTTAGTAATACAAACACGCAGAGCCAAAAACTCAAACCGACAATAAAGCCATGGGTTATTAAAAAAGGGTTATAGTTGAAGAGCAAACATTTCAGTGCTCTCTGGTGGACAAACTGTGTAATTACCCTTTTTCTAAATTACCTCAAACAGATCTTTGCTGTTTTATTACTGAAATCTCTTGTTACATGTCAGCTGACTTAAGGGCTGAACAAAATTGCAATATGGGCTACTTCAACTTTCAAATTGCAAGAAGCGCAATATTTGGCGAAATGTGTGTCAAAATACAATTTAAATTAAATAAAGTGCCACAGATATGGCCTTCATATCATATTCTACAGGCTTAAGACCTTTGTTTGGTTCACATCACTCTAAAAATCGCACCATAATCATTTTAATATGTGATATTAGAGGGAATGATCATTTTTACATAATTATTCTCATATTCATTGAAAAACATAACACTGATACCAGAATACCTTTGATAAGATTGTATGTGCTGATACATTGTCCTGAATAAGCAGTCAGAGTCAAGACTCCCAGGAGGGGAAAGTCATGCTTTGCAGCTTTAAATTTTGTCTACATGCTGTTTATCACGTATAATCTTCTCAAAAATGAAACCATGTTTTAATACAACAGTAACTGGTGCAATTTAAGAGTAAGTCAGGCCTTGTAGATTTTTTAAGAACATGTATTCACCTACAACTGGGTCACCTGAGTTATTGAATCAGGCGTGTTTGTGTAAACATAACCCTAACACTTTTTGTTTGCTCACTTGTGTTGGTTGTGGCTTCACTGGTATTTATTTTCTCGTCTTCCCACAGGACCTACTGGAATAGCAGGAACAACAGGCTTCCAGTTCGTCCGGTGGCCGGCCGCTGTTGCTGTCACTCTTTTGTCTCCAGCTACTTCTTCCTTTTACCTTCTAGTCTGAACTTTGGCCTCAGCTACCCGACAGAGTCTGTGTCGATCTGCTGTCATCTGTGAAGTATAATGAATGTACGCAGGCTTCCTGGGACTAACGTCACAGTCGAAGAGAAACTATGAAGGAGGTTGTGTAGTGTTGTGCTTCAGTTATTGATTCTGTTGATTGAGTTTGAATCTAATTTATTGTAGGGGGGTGGAGAACTGATGCAGTAACTTGAACTGCTGGCAGAGCCAGAGTAATGAGGGTTTGAAGAAAAGCTAAGTTGTATAAATCCACCACCATTGCATTACGGGTCCTGCCTCTCCTGTCACCTGGGAGCACTCCTGGAAATACTTCCCACTTCTGATGAAGATCTGAGTCCTTTTCTCATGCACTTGTACATAAACCAGTTTTTCTTTGCCATTTCTCGATGTGGTATCAGTTTGGTCGGTGTTAAAACAGTTTCTGTTGGTAGCTAATTAATAACTCTCCCAAACCACTTGAATCTTAATCCCTACTTTTAATAATTAAGTATTTGTTGGTCAAAAAGTGTGCCCATGGATGGCCGAGAGTATGTAAATTTTAGCTTTTTTTAGCCTTTGTCCTCTCTGGGCACGATTTTTGAAATCCCCTGTCTGTATTTGGAATACAAGCCTGTATACTTTTGGTACTCCATGGAACTGAGATCCATGGTTGAAGTAATAAGACGCAAGTGGAAATAACCATTTGCATCATAGCAATAACACGTTCAGATTCAGTATCTTGTCCGTGCACGTTCAATAATCCTATTGGCATTGCGTGAAACCCATTACGCATTAATGTATAGAACAATAAAGTGTGTCTGTTTCAGGACAGGATTTGTTCAGAAATTAATGTCTGCAGTTGTAACTGCCCAAAGGACAAAGTCCTTTGTATGCTTAGAGTTTGTAGTTTTAACATTTTTCCTCAATGTGACCTAATGATTATCATAATAAGACTGTAATAATCACTGTAGTCACATAGTCGTGTCTATAATCAGCAGTTTTTCTACTAACGAACTGACAAATTGTGGTTCAAAGACATTCAGAAATAATTATAGTTTGATAGTAAATATCTACAGATATTTTTACATCCGATTCAGATGAGTACATCCATATAATTTGATGACAGAAGCACAGGAGTAATGTGAAAAAACAATTAAATAATGTAAATGTTGTATAGCATAATTAACACTGTAGCCTGTTAGGAGAGTTAACAGACATGGCTGTATAAGCTACAACACTGTATGAGACGTTTTTTGTTTTATTTTTTGCATCCGGGGTGAAGGAAATTCTCTAAAATAACAGTTATTGGAGGTTTTTCAGTGGTGTCTTCTGCAGTAAACTGCTGTTTTTCTTTGTAATCATCCTCATACTACTGTCATGTTTAAACTTACAGAAGCCTATTACATTCACTTCATTCACAACAAAAAAATCAGCTCTGTTTTTCTGAATTAATGAGAGAATTTTACATATAAAAAATAAATGTGGCTCTGTTTTTCTCAATGAGATCATTTTCCATTTTAAAATACATTTTTGCATGACAAATTATCTCATTAATTTATTAAAAAAAACAGTAACATATTGTTGTAAATGATAGATTATCTCATTAATTCATTTTTTCACATGGGAAAAATATAACGATGCAGAAATTCTCAATTTTTTTTATTGTAAATGTTAAATTATCTCAATCAAGTGAATGCAGTAAGCTTCCATTGTAACTACACTGGATTCGTCGATGCCTCTCAACAGATCTGTCTCGTCTATCACATCACGTCTTACAGGTTTTCTCTTTCTTTTAAACGTTTGTTGCACAATTATTTGTCTATGTTGCGCTGGATGCGTTGCTTTCATGCAGGTTTTATTTATTTGTCACGAGCAGGTTCGGAGTGCAGTAAATTGGATGTGGTTATACAAGTGCCTGGTGTGAGGATAATGATGTGAGGCCCTCCCAATGTGTGGCCAGCGTCTATTTACTGAGAATTATTTATATCACGTGCAACCAGTTTCATCCAGTATGTCAGTGACATCCCTGAGTTGCACTTGTTGCCTGAGATGAATCCTTGAGCAGCAAAGGAATATGTGCTCCTTTTGAACTGCATGTTAACACTCAATAATATTAAAATACATGGAGTTTGTGGAAAAAATACAAGAACCTGGTTATTGTCTCTTTCATGTGTTGGTTAGAGACTTAAAATCTGGCTATGATACTTTGACAAGAGAGTCAACTCTAATTAAAAAACCACAGATTGAATACAGGGTTATTATGTAGCTGCTCCACACTGGGAGACACTTGGCAAGTTCTTATTTAATGATGGTTTATTGCATTAAGTGAAAGTAACACATTTTTCTTACAGTTTAAACTGCTGTATAAATTAATAAGTCATTGTGATGGTTCTGTAAATATACAAGGTTACATCTTTGTATCTGCTATGTTTCTCTCTTCTGTATATTTGAGGCAATTTTCTTTGGGTTTGCCAATAAATTCATATGTTCCTCTATTTCTGTTGCCTCACTCTTATTTCTCACTACAAACTATTATTTTCATTGTGAATTAATCTGCCAATTATTTTCTTGATTAATCTATTAGTTGTTTGGTCCACAGAATGTCACAAAATGGTGAAAAATGTCTAGCAGTGTTCCCCAAAGCCCCAAATGATGTTCTCAAATGTCTTGTCCACAACCCAAAGATATTCAATTCATTGTCATAGAGGACTGAAGAATCAAGAAAAAAATCACATTCGAGGAGCTGGAAATCAGTTCAATTGTGACTTTTTTCTTAAAGAAATTTTGCGAATGCTTGTTACTTTTGCAAATGCTAAATTACTTGTTAGCATAGTTGGCAACTCACTCATTAATGGTTGAAGCTCTAAAAACATTAGCTGAGAAAATGGAGCCTTGAGCAAAAATGAAAACAGAATTTCAAGATGCCTGCTGTGGCTGACTGACGTAGTTTACATAGTTGTGTTTGTCACTGTCTCATCAGTCGATGACACTTTCACAAGGTTTACAAGGGGATCAGTTACCAAAGCACATTCTGGTTGAAGGATTAAGTATAATTTAAGTTTCATCTGTGTCCTGTGGCCTGATTTCACAAAAGCGCCATTTATTTCAGGTTTTATTTCTGTTTACCTTCTTCTAGATTTATTCCCGAATGTGATTATAATAATAAATACAGAGATCAGCATATACATACATGGGGAGAACAAATCAGTGGTGGAAGAAATATTCAGATCCTTTCCTTAAGTAAATGTACTAATACCACATTGTAAAAAAAACTCTGTTACAAGTAAAAGTCCTACATTGAAAATGTTCCTTAACGTATGAAAAGTATAATTACTCATTGCAGAAAGACCCTTGTGACTGTTGCACTATTATATATTATATTATTAGGTTATTATTACTCAGGCATTAATGTGAAAGCAGGATCTCACTGATGTAGTTCTCAAAGGAGCTCATTTTGAACTATTTTGTTTATGACTGCAAGAACTGATGATTATTTTCATTATGATCTTAATCTGCTGTTCTTAGTTAAACTAGTGTTTTGCATGAAAAAATTCTGACAAATAGTGAGAAAATGCTGGCATAATGACTCAGAGCCCAAAGTGACACCTTCATAATGATTGTTTTGGCCAACCAATGGTGCAAAACTAAAAAATATTTAGAATAAATTAACATTATTAAAATAATTAAAATGAAAAGAAGCAAATCTTCACATTTGAGAAGCTGAAAATTACTTTAAAAATTGCTTCCAAGTAATTTTCACTCCAATGGCAAATATTTTATGAGCACTTCATATGTTTCACGTGCTCAAATCTTAATTTGTAAAGTAAATAAAGCTTTCAGATAACTGTAGTGAAGAAAAAAGTAGATTATAAAGTGGATAGTTTTGGTCCTTGATTATGATTGACTGAACCATGTTCAAGGCTGTTGTAAAATAATCCATTAACACACATCTGTGACCGCATTACATCAGTATTACTGTGAAAAAAAATGTCAGATTTTGTTTTGAATTGTGATTTATTGGATGTGAAACGTGTATATGAGTGGCTGAAAGGGATGGAGGAGGAAGATAAAGAAAAGAAAGAAGACATGTCTAACAATGACCCTGAGCTGTTCTAAAATCACTGTAAACCACAGCCTCTCAGGGCTTACTGTGTTAATATTTAGATTTGTAAATGTACTTAGTTACATGAAATAACCACCACTGTGATAAATGAATGCAGATATTGTTTTATTTTGCCAGGTTAGCCTGCACAAAAATAAACTCTTCAGAAAGTCATTGATCAGATTATTATTGATAAAGTGCCAATCTGAACATCATACATGGTTACCCAACAGTTCGACACAGTTCAAGTCCTCAAATTCTATATAAAAAATTGCCGTCTGCATCAAAGAAGTCTTTCCCAACTTGCATCACAGGAGACGGCTTTTCCATGTCCATAAACTCCCCCAGTTCCTCTTCTGTCAACACCTGCCCATCCCAGCTCTCCTCGTCCTCTCTGTCCTCCTCTGTAGGATTTGTGTTAGTGCTACTGTTCTCTTCTATTGATCTTGTCACTGGGGCATCTTTACCATGACCAGTTCTGACATGTGAGGGCAGAACAGTCACAGGAGCAGGACTCCTAGCCAGGGATCCTGCGCCTTCACCTCGCAGCATCAGAGTCTGGTCAGCCACTGGCACCACTGCACTGTCTCTACTTCCAGGTGGAAGCACAGCTGGTGTCTGGTTTCCGGGCAGCTTCAGTCTGTCCTGCCCTGTCCCAGCACCTGAAGGCAACACCTGCTGACTCAGTCCAGCCATAACTTTAGCATCCTGCTTAGCTTTTCTCTGAGGAGCGGGGACAAACTTGCTCCTGAGGACTCTCAGGATGACATCAGGGGTGACGGAAAAGCCTTCAGCCAGACGCTCGACAGTCCACTCATCTGGCTGCTCCTCCTTCAGGTATCTGAGAATTGAGTGACACTTCATTTAAAGCCTGAGACAGAAAAGCTATTTCTTGGGTGAGTGGTTGGACTGAGATAACAAAGATCCTCACCTGATCTGCTCAATAGCGTCCCAGGTGAGCTTCCTCTGTGGAGCTCCTGATGGAGTCATCTGTCTTCTCAGTATGTGATACTTCACAGTCTTCTGCCTCTTCCTGCCCTCACTGAAAAACACACAGGAAGACTGGCTTCAGTCTCCACAGATTGTAAGGACAGCTACAGAAAACATTGTATTTTGAGTTATTTTTACAGTAGAATAACGTGTGGTTATTGCTACCAATGGTGAAAGACGTATTCAGATCTTTTACTGAAGTAAAAGTACTAATACCACTGGGCATCGATCAATACTGGATTTTTGGGTCTGACAGAAATATGAGGGAGCAAGAAATTTCTGATAAATCAGCCTAATCTTTACACAGAACATAATATACAGTATACAGAATATTTACATAAACATATTTTTTGCAACGATCCCTCAACAGTGCTTAATACTTGTAATAAAGATATGTAATTGAGGAAGAATATTTTACAGTTTAGCAATAAATTCTATTGTCCAAAAATAATACCAGGACACTGAAACAGTAAAATTTCACTGATAGTTTTAATAACTATAAATAACTATATATTTAAAAAACACAAATACAGCAAAATACATGTTATTTTCTTACACCCCCAGTATTTAGAGACACATTGCTTTCACAGGACAGGAGTGGTATGGAAAATTGTAAATAAAAAACAAAACAAAACAAACAATATTGTTCCTGAGATTTAGTGGAGCAAAATACATAGTTTCATAAAATGGAAATACTCAAGTAAACTATAAGTACCTCACATTGTACTTAAGTACAGTACTTGTGTAGATGTACTTAGTTACTTTCCACGACTGACACTTACTCAACTAGGGCCTGCAGCTTGTCTTCTACGTCCTCCATATCCTCCAATCTCAGCTTTTCATCAGACATCTCATCTCTGTATCTTGAAGCTCTGTTTGATACTCTGTTGTCTCTGTCCTCATGTCTCTGTCCCGTCCAGACCCTGCTGGCTCCTCTGCTGGCAAATCTACAGCTGTTAACAGGAGCTGAGGGTCTGACAGACAGAGCACCGAGCCTGGAGAGGAGGGAGAGGAGCTGGAGAGGTCGAGCCATGCTCACAGACTCAGCGTGTGCTCCCTGTTAGAGCCAATATCATCAGCCTGTTTTGGCAAAGAGGTGGTTCACACAGTCAGACACAAGTCAAAATATAGGACCCACGTTCACCAAAACTAACGTTACCTCCACAGCAACTCGTGTATGTACTTCCTCAAACACGCCTTTCACAACATAGAGACTGCACGGTGCTGCCACCCAGCGGACTGGAGGTGCAGTTATCAAGAAGACCTGAAGGGCAAAAAAATATCATAAACATAAATAAATAAATACACTTAGAGATAAATACTCCAACACATTTAAGAAATGATAAATAAATACATTTTGACAATGAAAAAGGCTATTTCTGTGTTTTTACATTTACATATTTCTGTATTTCATCATGTATTAATTTGCCCATATATTAATTTATTCATTTCTACATTCATTCACAAGTCTATTAACAATACTGATATTATAACAGTATAAACAAATTCGGAACAGCAAAGCTGAGTTGGCAATAAATAAAACTGATAAAATAATAAATAAATATAATAAAGTAGTAATATTTGTACATAGTAAAATAAATGTACTCGAGGTAAGGCATCCTCACATTCCAGAAGTCAATTTAATAGTCCTCATCTAGATTTCGATACACAGCCAGACATACCAGCATATCACAAATCATTATTTGAGACCCTACACAGAGCCAATTAAGTGAATAAATACACAACAAACATATCTTGTCTTTTTCAAAACACCAGCAATTATGTCATAGTCTAATTTGATGTGCTCACACATAAAGACTCAACTTGACATAAACGGATGATAAAATGTATGGAGAGGTGAAAAAACCCTGAAAGTTTCTTGTTCAGGGCACTCTCCAGCACACCTAAATCCATTAAGAAGGAGAAAAAATATTAAATGAATTGGAAAGAAAGAGATGAGGGAAACGATGACAAAAGATAAATAGCACATTGCTCATTTCCTGATCAGATAATATTAGACGACAAAATAATTATTTGAGTTTTCTGGTTTTCCTATTTACATGAATGAATGGTATATGCATCCATAAATATTTAGAAGGACGTAATATATCCCACTCAGGCTGGGCACAGAAAATTATGCTGGCGCTAAATGGCGACATCTGGCGGTCTCTACAGCCTCGCCATCCCGTTCTGTCCCCGTATTCACGTGTCACGCAGCTGCGCACCTCCTCCCAGGCGCCGTTGTTTCATTTGCGCCATTTTGTCCGCTCACTTTGTTGATTGGGCTTTAGCGAGCTGTACTAGAGCCAATCAGAGGGAAACCGGACAGCGAAGATACGGTAAGGGAGACCCGATTGAAGGCATTGGTAGTTGTCAGCACGGATTGGTTTGCTATGGACCAACCAAATTACTAACCCTGCTAAATGCAAAAAAATCGAATGGCAGTTTGATTCCGACCGCTGCGTCCCAGGCTGGTTAGTTAGGCTGCAAATAACTGCTTGTTCTTGGCTACTGTGAGGAAACATGATCTGTGGTGGTGGTCGACAAGCCCCAGCTAACGTTAGCTAGTTAGCAGAAATATCGAGTCTCAAACAAAGGGGTGGTTGATAAAGCCAACGTCTAGCCATCAGTAAACGTAACCCAGCATATTATCATTAGTTATAACAAATAACAAGCCATCCAGAGACTGACGTTAGTAGTTTAACTGTTAACCAGCCTCAGCTCTATGCTTTCTCGCTTTTACCACGCTTTTTAGCTAGCTAACGTTAGCTATGACTGTCGCTAGCTTGTTAGCTCTCACCAAAACAGCCTGTTAACTGTTAAGTCAAGCCAGCAGCTTACATATATCACCCAGTGCGCTGTATATATGTTATATCACCTAATTTCATACACGACATTTTATTTATTATGATATAAGTTAGCTTGATGAGTTAAATAAAGTAAGGCCGCCAAAATGTTCCTATTTTAATAACGTCTAGCCTTGACAATGAAGTGGCAACAGCAACGTCTAATAACGATTGGCAAGATCAAACTAGCTTTTCTTTCTGGATGGCCAAGAAGGTTATTATAGCTACAATAATAACTTACAGCTTTAAATCTAACGTGAGCAAATACTGTGTGTTTGTGTCTGCCTTTTGTCTCAAGAGAGGACTGTGACAATAACAAGCTATGGAGCAGTATACCACTGCAACCACCACTACTGGAGAGCAGATAGTTGTGCAGACTGCCAATGGACAGATTCAACAGCAGGTGAGCTATTTAAATTATCTACTGTAAAGATCACAGGTACCCAGAATTGACTGTTCACCTTAAAATCAAAAATACATATTTTCCTCTGGCCTGTAATGCTTTGGACTGGTTCCACAACAGACATTTTGATTTGTCAGAGCAGGTAAAACACAGGTGGACTTAATAACAACAATTACAACCCAGTTCCATTAATTTTCCTACTAACAGTGATAATGAACCAGCACGCACAATAGAAGGACCTCCCCTAAATGGAGAGCAACAATTATGGATAAACCTGTGAGTTTTCTAGTATGACATATCAAAATGTCTGCTATGCAACTAGTCCATTTATCCATCCAGATTGTTTTGGTGTGAGTTGCTGAGTTTTGGAGATATCAACTGTAGAAATGTCTGCCTTCTCTTGAGTGTAATAGAACTAGATAGCATTCAGATTGCGGTGCTCAAAGCACAAGAAAAAAAGCACACATTTTAAAATATACAAATTGATCATATAAGTACATACAAATTGTGTTTTCATGTAGTTTGAAGCAAGCAGCCTGCACAGCCAAAAGATTTACCTCTGTGTGAGAGAGCTTGATGTAATTGAAAAGCAAAGCAAGATGTATGGCATGCAACTCAACACAGGCTCCTATACAGGGCTGCCACTTGAGTCCCAAGCGTCTCATAACTTTATCAAATCCACACATCCAGAGCTAAATTGTTCAACAGAAAGTGTAGCGATATCCTTGAATTGCATTAATACGTAGCATCACAAATAACCAAAAATTAAACTTGCTTGAACATTTATGAGTAATGCAGTGATGTGATCAGAAAAGTAAACGAGTTGTCTTTTCTGCATTTAAGAAACCATACATACCATACCATACCATACCATACGGCTGTGTTCTTAACTCATTTTCACTTCTTATTTATAAAAAGAAAATCTAAAGACATGGGGAGAACAATAATTATAATGTTATTTATCCAGTATGTTGAGGGAAAATGATACAAGTATAGGTAGTACCAGCTAGTTTATTTCCTTTTTGGGCAGAGATGTTTGTCAGTGGAACGTAGGAGAGTTGACTGAACGGAAGTTTTCTGAAGGCTGGCTTTGCCAACACAAATGTAAAGCCTGTTTGACTAAAAATTCCAAATGCAAACTTTGTGTAAAATCACAAACAAATGTTAAAAACGGTTAGAATGTAACATACATGTTAACAGTTGGATGATAAAACCAGTTATTTAATTAATAAATATCGAGCTACTTGTACTTGGATGTCAAATATGGTTTTAAAAATCTACTGAGAAGTGTTGAAATTTGAGTCAGGAAAAATGGAGCAGATGCACGCTTCCTTCTGCATAGCGATACCGTTGGTGGGTGTAGTTGGTAGAATGAAACTAGTCCCTACATGAAACTGCTCACAGCAAGGTCTTCGGATTATCTCAAGTAACTAGGTCATGATTCTTGGAAAAAGACAGCTTGTGGTGCGTAATGGGATGGTTCACCCAAAAATGAAATTTCAGTCATTATCTATTCACCCTCATGCTGATTGATGGTTGGGTTTATTTTGTTAGTGCACAAAACACTGTTGGAGTTTCACAGGAAAACAGCATTTTCAAATGGAAAAAACAACTGGAAAAAAATAAAATGCCTCCATAGTGTTTGTCTGACATGATCCAAGTCTCCCAAAGTCCTGACATGCCATTTGCACACTGTCATACCACACACACTTGGTTCAGACAGTGTGCATGTGCACATTAAGATGGCTCCAAGCCACGGATCTACAGTGACAATTCAGGCTAAAAATATGGTGTAAATAACATTTTTTTAGTCAACTTGGCATGTTTTTGTTTATTTTTTTTCCTGTTGATTTTTTACTTTTGAAAACTGGTCACCATTCACTTCTGTTGCTTGGGAGATTCTGTAACTCCAGCAGTTTTTTGTGGATTAAAAAACTAAACCTGACCTTCACTTGGTATGAGGGCGAGTAGATAATGACTATCCCACAGTAGATAATACAATCTATTCGAGAGATGGTATACACCTCTACTTCCAATATCTCAGCAACTCACACCAAAACAATCCAGATGGATAAAAAACACTACAGGTATGATGAAAAATATGTAGTTTTAATTTTAGAATGAACTGTTCCTTTAAAGTGTTCCAGCTGCTTCAGGATCCAGCCTGTTTTCCTGATAATAACTTGTCTGAGACTGTATTATCCTGCCTTGCCTGCAGACACAGGGCACAGTGACGGCTGTGCAGCTGCAAACAGAGGCGCCGGTGGTGACGGCCTCAGGCCAGCAGGTGCAGACACTCCAGGTAGTGGTGTCACCGCCGCCCTGTGTCAGTGTCATGACGGTGTTGCAGCCTCCGAGTTTGCATGCCACAACCCAGGCTGTTTTTCATGACCCATCTCTGTGCTGTTTGGTTCATCTTCTCTCCCCCAGCATGTCTCCAGCTGCCTGACCTGCATGTCCCTCAGCACAGTGTGTTGTGTGTCGACCTCGGGTTTTCGCTTATGCTCTCATGACTGTCAAAAGACTGTTTGTCTGAGTTGTGTTCTACTCTTGCTTTTAAAAGCAAGTTTTACAAGTCAGACAGTTACTGATGAGGATGAAAGTCATTTGAAATATGAGTCATTCATGTGGTTGTGTTTTGCAGAAGAACCAGTATTAAGCAGCATGGATCCATAGTCATTACTGGCTGTCACTTCTCATCATCTAGCTATATTCGTCTTGTAGAAAAATGTCAGTGGGCTCCTTTCCTCTGGCATGTTTTTCACTATGGTACAACTGCTGCCATAAGCTTTCAGTCAGTCGTCCATTGTGGTCAGTCACTCATTTATGAATGCAAGTTTGACCAGCTATACTTGTCAAGTTGCAGGTGTAAATGCCAGTTAATTTGCTTTTAAGCAAATCAAGTGAAAATGAACTTTGTGTAACCTCTTGCTTCAGCAGCAGTATCCCAGTAAGTACAAAACCAATGAATACAGAGGTTTTGTATTTTGCTATTGTAGCCTAACTTCAAGACAAAAATAGTTGAGAATAGAGGTCGACCAATAATGGATTTTTGGGGCCAGTACTGATAGTAGCAAAAACAAATCCTATAGTCATATATTATCTAATGTTTCTTATACAGAATGTAGAAATACATCAACACACATTTTTTTGGTCCCTCAAATATGATTATCACAGTATACAACAACACAATATTTGTGTATGTATGAATTAAGAAAAAGGGTCAAATATGCATAAAATGTTCTGTAAAAAATAATTTTCATATCAGCGCATAGCTGAGATAGGCCAAAATTATAATTATAACATCAGGTGGCCAATGCATTGGTCAGGCTCTAATTGAGAATATACTGTATATGGGCTACATTTTGAATCCACGATGGAATGGGATGGCTTAATGTTTGTACATCCCAAAACAGAAAGAATGGCAGGAAATAATCAAATACTTTTATCCATGACGTGGTATCCTGGATGTTCCTGATTCAACATCATTTGCTTGCCATCTTGTGAGTCACCAGTACATGATATTTAGGTAACAAACACTGGTAGTGCTCCTATAACAGCTGTCTGTATCTGTCTGTAGGTCCAGGGACAGCCTCTGATGGTCCAGGTCAGCGGTGGGCAGCTCATCACATCATCAGGACAACCCATAATGGTGCAGGCCATGTCGGGGGGTCAAGGTCAAACCATCATGCAGGTCCCTGTATCTGGAGCCCAGGGACTACAGCAGGTACAGGATGAGGCTCAGTTACTAGATAAAGATCTGTATTCAAATTATACCACATTAACCTGTACTAGGACATAGTGTTCTCTGTGAAATAGTGTTGGTAGAATAGACCTGCGTTATTTACTTTGTATTAGGTTTTGTTTTAAAGATGAGAACAATTGTGATATAGATTTGCCAAGTGGACACAAAACACACAGACAAATAAAATATATTAACCCAAATAATGAACAAAATAAAACTCAAGGAGAGGATCCATCTCTAAATAACCAACAAAATCTTCACATATACCCACACCCACACATATGATCACACACAGGTGTATATCCATATATGTTCATATTCACATCAACCTATAATAACATAAACACCTTTTTTAAAAAAGCCCAGAGCAACAAAATCCTACTTTTGTCAAACCAACAGTCCAAAACCCAAAGACTCTTACTTTAAGCAGCAAATCTTAACATTTAAGAAGCTGGGAGCAACAAACAGTTAAATATAACATTTAAATATAAATGAAACAGTGCTGGGATGTGTTGAATTTACCATCTAATCAAAAAGTGAACTGAGGCTGATCTGTGTACTGTGTTACTGTGTCCATGGTAGATCCAGCTGGTGCAGCCAGGTCAGATCCAGTTGCAGGGCGGTCAGACTCTCCAGCTGCAGGGCCAGCAGGGTCAGCCCCAACAGATCATCATTCAGCAGCCACAGACAGCCATCACTGCTGGACAGAACCAGGTATTTAATTCTCTTCACTTAAGTGACAAATTTCTTTAATCAAATAATTACTAATGTCATTACTGAGTGTTTTCTCTCCTTATGTGTGGTGCCACAGGGGCAGCAGATCAGTGTGCAGGGCCAACAGGTGGCACAGACGGCTGATGGACAGACCATCGTCTACCAGCCTGTCAATGCAGATGGCACCGTCCTGCAGCAGGGTAAACTCAATCCTCTCCTACTTCTTGTGTTTGCCTCTGCTTTGCAGACTTTCTAAACAGGAGCATGTTGAGTTGTCTTTTTGGGTAAGAGCTGTGATGATAATCTGTTTGCAGGAATGATCACAATACCAGCTGCCAGCTTGGCAGGTGCCCAGATCGTACAGGCAGGGGGTGCCAACACCAACACAACGAACAGCGGCCAAGGCACTGTGACCGTCACCCTGCCCGTCTCTGGTAACATGGTCAATGCAGGTGGAATGGTCATGGTAAGACCCTGTGCAGAGGTACCCAACATCTTATTACGTTTTTTTAATATGTAGACTCACACAAGGGTGTACGGTGTGGTGGAGGTCACAGAGCTTTTAAGATCACCAAATGTAAAAGTAATTAATCATTTATCAGTAATACTTCTTGGGGGGGCGGGTAATCATAAATGACATAGTGAGACTGAAAATTTGGTGTAATGAATTTATTTTCTTATCAGTTATTCATGCTTATTTGTGCTGTCTGAATTGGTCAATTGTGTCTAAAAGCTGATGAAATTAACCACCAAACATCTTAAGCAACACAGTTGGAAATTTTTGTGTTTAGTTTGGTTTTGTTGTTTGTTGAACCATGTTGTTAATTGCAGTGAATATTACTGTTTTACTTCAAGGACCAGTGTGAAGGATTTAGTGCCATCTAGAGGTGAGGTTGTAGATTGCAACCAACTGAATACCACTTGCCTCACTTCCAAGCTGTCCACAATCTAATCTTTTTTCATTGTTGAAATGACCTGTAGACTATAGACAGGCTTGAAATAGCCTATGAATTCTCTATTTGCATATTATGTGTTACAGATACTACACAAATTTCAAAATGGTGATTAAAACCTGAGTTTAATTTGAAGTTGAGGTTAGTAAGAAGAGGACATTAAGTAAGAAGATGACATTAAGTAACACAATCTCTAAGATTTGCCTGAAAAGTAGTAGTGGTTGTGGAGGCTTTAGATCTCTATCTGCCCACCCCTACGTGGCAGCTTCTGCGGAAGAGGACATGTGCCCTCTGTAGATACAGCTCATTATTAGGCAATGAAAACACAATTCTTATTTTCAAATGAATATACACTTATGAAAACCTACTGAAGAATATTGAATTCAATTCTTCCCATATTCTGTCAATAAAGTCCCCTAAATCTTACACACTGGTCCTTTAAAGCCCCTAACAGCCATTGTCCATGCACACTGGTTTTTCACATACTTCGCCTGAATAAACCTCTTCTTAGGACTGTATGGGTGTTTATAGACTGTGTTTGATTGTTCTTGTTGGGACAGGATGACATGAACCTTTATGATTCATAGTAGTTCAGACCATTTGGTTAACAACATAACTCCACCCAGTGTTAGCCTGTTAAGAGACTGAATGACATTCAGTGACATTCACAATGACATTCATACAGCTAGAATGACTGAGAACACCTGTGTGGGTGAGCGAGCAGTGCTTCTAACATAAGAATTTAAATGTGAAAGCTGCTTTATGATTTAGCACTGTATAACAGTATTAAATAACAGCCTAAAGATTGATGTGATACTTATTTAATTATTTGCACAGTAACTGCTTTTTGTGTCAGTATGCTAATATACATGTATGCTTTCTGTGGGTGAGGTTCTAAGCACTGTGCCCCTGTTTGTGTGTCTGCCTCTATCAGATGGTGCCTGGAGGTGGTGCAGTTCCCACCATGCAGCGTATCCCCTTGCCAGGGGCTGAGATGCTCGAGGAGGAACCTCTGTACGTCAATGCCAAACAGTACCATCGCATCCTGAAGCGAAGACAGGCCCGAGCCAAGCTGGAGGCAGAGGGCAAGATCCCCAAAGAAAGGAGGGTAAGCCCTTGTTTTCATTTGTTTATTTTCTACCATTTCATGATGGGTTTTTCTGTATATCAGCTTGTGCTGTGAATGTAGCTGTCAATGATTGCCATCATTCCTGGCAAAAAGTTTGTACAAGAGTCCATATTTCACATACCTCTATATAGTTACCTCTATCTGAATTAACCACTTTCACTCTGGCAGAAATACCTACACGAGTCTCGCCACCGTCACGCTATGCAGCGTAAGCGAGGGGATGGAGGACGTTTCTTTTCACCTAAGGACAAGGAGGAAATGGCTTTGGCTCTGGCACAGGTACGAAGCTGTGTGTAGAAAAACATCACATACATTACACGAGTCAGTCTCAAGGCCTGTGGGCCAAATCTGGCCCAACACCTCATTTTGTGACCCACAAGAGCCCACAAAGAATATAATGTGTAATACAATTCTATGCTGTCAAGAACTCTATCAAGTCCAGTTGCCTACGACAAACCTTGCTACGAATACCATGACCTGGATGACTGAGAACCTTCACAGACAATTCTATGCTGTGTTATCGAAGTATGCTGCCTATAAACTTCATTTCAGAATGAATCCAAAATTTGTTATTTGCGCACTGAAGGCATCTAGCCACTAGAAGTCAGTGTACACATGATAGTATCACAATAAAAAATATAGAAATTGTATTCTAGTTGTAGACTCAGATATCTGCTTTTCAGAGCTAGTTATTAATTATTACATTTTGCTAAGTCAGCAATAATTGAATGCAGATGCAATTATGTAATATGATAACAAGTAGATACATTTTTATACATGAATCTAGGGAAGAACCAGTACAAGCCACCATAGCTGTGATGGTGTCTCACTTGAATGTGAGCTGTCACAAGAAGCGTTAAATGCTCCAACTGTAGTGTCAAAATTCAACTTTGCAAAAAAATGGTATGAGACCATAAACTGTACATAGATTCCCTGAACTTGGATTCAAGAATATTAACAGAAAGGCTGTTCCTAAAAATCTTGAATACCTGAAATTGAGTTTGACACCGGTGACCTCCAGCATTGCACAGTAATAAAAAAAAAAAGACATAAACTGGTTCAGACGTGTTCATGTTTGAAATTGTCAACTAAGCACCTAAACTGCCTGACTTCCCCTGGAGTATTTGTTTAATGTCTGTGGAATTAGGACAGGGTTTGGGCTTGGAATGAGACTCCTCATTATTCATTATGATGATCCTCTCCCCTCCTCTGGTGCAGCAACAGCAGGATGCAGCTCAGGCAGCAGCAGATGAGACGGTGGCTCAGATGATCAGAGTCTCGTAGCACCGTCACCAACATCATCAGTTCTGCCTGTGAACTCTACCCTGCCTGAGACTCTTCATCCAAGCTAAACCATCAGCCCCACCTTTCCCCGTCACTCCCTCGTGCCCCGCTGTCATACACCAGACCGCAGCACTGCCACTGGGTTCCTTCTGTTATCTCTCCACTCCTATACTGGTCTTCCAGGGAGCTGGCCATG
>JAJHUR010089577.1:12500-43467 GCA_027495735.1 Lutjanus campechanus
GAAAACATCAGATTTTCACACAGTCAGAGGAGGTAAAAGCGAGCATCTTCAACACTTATAGCTCAGGTGTAAAATCCTGTGGAGCGTCTCTCCTGTCGGCGCGTCGCCTGCGCTACGTTTCTATCACTTCCTCTCCGCTTACCATCAGTTTTGTGGTTTGTGGTGATTTAGGGGACTCGGATTGTGAAGTTTACAGCCCGCCATGCTGTTGCACTGCTCTGTGTACAATGACGCAGCTAAAAAAACACAAGGTGAAATTTGTTTTATGCTTCCTCTTATTTGCAAATGTAATCCTTGTGCATTTTTGTTAGCATTCATCTGTTTTATTCTGCTATTGTAAAGCACATTGACTGACAAAAAAACACTGATCCACTTTAAGAATCTCAGTCGACTGAGGGGTCTCAGATGATTTGAATTTTCGACTTTCAGCGGATATTTTTATATTATTCATAATGTGTATTTCTGTACGTTTTTTTGGTCTCATAAAATTGACTCTAAGAGATTAATTCCAATGCGCCTGTACCGTCCAGATGTGCAAATGGCAATAAATCTTTTCGTCCATACTTGCTCAGACGTACAGTACGTAACATAACTTCCTCACCCTGAACTGTGGCCTGGGCTCCTCCAAGGACTCCGCGGGGGTGTCCAGGGTGCCCCACCTGTAGGCCAGCTCCGCTTCTCGCCTCTTCCAGCGCTCCAGAAACAACGTCGCCCACACGACGTTGAAGAGGGCGAAAACCACACAGCAGATATCCTGGCTGGTCTGTGAGCGAGCGTGAGAGAATCAAAAGATACTTATATAACATTTTAAAGTACGACTGTGCCATGCAGGGTTTTTTTTGTGTAGGTAGGTACTAAGTGCTGCTTCAACTTGTTGTAAACTTTTCTTCTTATCTGTACAAAGGAGGCACTGGGAATGATATAAAATGTATGAGGACAGAGAACAAAACAGACATCAAACTCTCAGTAAGATCCTGACATTCCTGCCGTAAAGATGAAAATAATACGCAGATGAAAGGAAATACAAGATTACAAATCGGCAGAACAAATATATTTTGACAGTTAAAGGGTGATTTTCAGTGATATTCCAAGTGTTGCGTAATAAATGCTTTTATAGGACAGGTTTCCAGGTTACCTGGTCAGCCTCTGCGAGTATCCAGAGCAGAAAGCCGATGACAGCAGGGTAAAGCATGGAGTTAGTGTAGAAACCCAGCCAGGCAAAGTACATGCCGATCTTCACCCCGAAGTAGTCGCAGATATCATCTACAAAACAGATGAAACGACTCTGAGACGAAGAAGCATCACGTCTCAAACAATCACAGTAACAACAAGCTCGTACTGTTTTATAGTATAAATGAATGTGACTTGGTCTGTTTACTGTCCTGACAGATTTTCTTCAGAATAAATAAATAAATGTAATTTTCCTACCCAGGGGCTGCCTTTCACACACGGCCTGGACCCAAGATGTCATCAGCTGGTTGAGGATCCTCTGCTCGTGGAGGGGAAACATTTGATGGATCACCCCCCGAGCCACCAGCTCTGGAACTGAAGAGGACACGTCGTGAAACTTCCACGATATCTAACGTGACATTTGGTCCATATTTGACAAAACTTCAATGATTCAAATGTAACTTTGCAACTGCACAAAGGACTGACGCAATTTAGAAACGGAGGAGAAACAGAAAAAGAAAAGACGCATGGAGCAAGCATTTTAAAATAACCAGTCGTAATAAATGGCTGCATACTGATTGGCTGTCCCTCCAGGAAGTGAATATTGTGAAGCACCTCCCCCTGTTTGGCTCGCAGATTGTCCAGCCAGTACTTTATAATGCTCTGACGCTCCTGAAAAATCATCGCAGTTAAGGGAAGAAAGACAAAAGACCCATAATTATACATACTGTATATATATACATTTGTGTAACATATATTTTTAATTTGTGAAACATAACTGCCACCGACTAACTAAAAGAATCTTAAATGACACATCCAAAGTCACAATATGGCTGAGCTGCACCAACAAGGATTAATTTTTAAACCTGTTCAAATCATGGTTTAACTTTAATTTATGTTGCACCAAACTTTTAAACGAGCTTAGAATAAAAAAAAAAGGTCATTTAAACCTCTCTTTAAACCTTTTTTTACTCTAAAACTAGATTAAATTGAATTTTGTTTGACCAAAACTCCAATTTAATCTGTGATTCAGTGTTAACCATAAACTGACACTTGAAGAAGTTTAATGTTTAAAATGGCTGCCATTTTTTAGATGGACTGAGCAAAATAATTCTCTGCTGAGCGATCATGAGTAGGCTAACTATGCTAACAAAATTTTTAGCTAGCTGGCAAACATTAGACCTTTTTTTTAAACCCTTTTAGCTAGCTAGCAAACAATGCAATGTTTTGCTAACTTTTTAACAAACTAACAAACAATATGACTTTTTTTGGGAAACGTTTTTGCCAGCAAGCAAATTTTAATTTGGGTAAACAAGCATCTTCGTATTGATTAAATCCAAGCTTATGTCACTAAACTTGCTTGATTTTACATCCGGATTTCCTTATTTTAAATCTAGTTTGCTAAACTCTTAGAACTAATCTTTATTGGTGCAACACGCTGTAAGTGTTTTATCAACAATAATCTTGACATACGGCTCACACGGCCAACAGTATTGACCTCTGACCTGTGAGGTAAAAAAGCAGAGCTCGCTCTCTATGTTCTCATAGATGTTGTCTTCCTCGCAGGAAAAGCGCCTCATCCCGCCGCCAAACTGCGGTTTGACGGCCTTGTGCATGCCCATCTGCTCTGCCCCCCGCAGTAAGCTGAGGGTGAGGAGAGAGGGTAAATGAGCAGCAGGATTAAACCTGTGTGTCCGGGCTGGGCTGCAGATGTTTGACGGATTAACGCGCTGTGGCTAAGCACACAACAAACTCTTTAACACACACACACACACAGCTGTAACCGATAACTGTCAGTGTGGCTTCTACATTCTGAATTTGCTGACATGTGCTAAAAAGAATAGTTAGACATTTTGGGAGACATACACACAAACACTTGTAAGACCACAAAATGCTGTTTTTACACTTTGGCTTACAGCTCGTGAACAGCTCACTCAACCAAACTCCATTAGCAAAATCACTCATTTTTAATTTGCAGAACACAGAAGTTGCTGGTCTACTGCTGCTTCGATCTGTTAGTATGTTTGTGTAACTGCGTGACTTCTGTGAATCCGAACTAAACTTTTAAAGTCACACAATGACACAAACAATCTAAGCGATCGAGGCAGTGGTAGACCAACAACTCCTGTGTTGTGCAAGTAAAATTACTGATTTCATCAGTGGAGTTTGGTTGGTTTGGAGAGAGCGATATTTGTCTTATACTGTATCACAACAGTGTCCCGTCTGGCTGTCTGCCAGCTGAATAAAGCAGATAAATTGATTTTTTAATTTTTTTCTGATGGCTAAAATAAATTTAGCCTTTTCTGACCTTTTTCCACAGCAGGACGTTGCTTCATTTCCATGCTGGTACTCCTCACTGCTTGTCAGCCGCCATCTACCATAGCTTATACACTAACTATCAATAAGTACCTCATATAACCCCTCTTGAAGTAATCTGAGCTATCCCTTTAACACAGTACAGACATGAAGAGTGGTATCAGTTTTCTCACACAACTCTTGGCGAGGAATTTGAATAAGCGTTTCTCCCCAAATGTCGAACTATTCCTTTAACTTGCCGACCTTTTCATTAGGCTCAAAACAGAGACACCCATAACAAAAAACAAAAAACAAAAAAACAAATGTACTCACTCTCTGCATCTGCTGAGGTGTAGAAACGTTGCAGATATAAACGTGCACATGCACGTGCAGATACACATGCATACAAACACACACATGCAGATGTTTGTTAACCCTAATTGACAAAATGGATAGAGTGTTCCTTAACTTTGACATATTGACTTTTTCTGCTAAATCAATGCGAGATTTACAGCTGTGGGCTTGGGTCATAAATTTAATCGTCAATAGGTCATTCAGATAAAATGGCAAAACTCTCTCCGCTCTCTGCTCATGTTGTTTTTTCCCTCCTCATTCTTTAAATCTTGCTGTACCAAGAGTATAATATGCGTTAATAATTAGGGGAAGACACAACCAGCAGGAATAATATTTAAATCAAGTCCTAAAATCAAGTAGTAGCATTCATCACTGGAAGAGTGAGGACGAGAATAAATGTCCTCACTCGGAAAACAATTCAAACAAAGACAGCAGCAGCCCACTCATGCACGCACACACACACACATGTACAGTCCAGAGCGTGAGTTGCGGAGTCTTACTTCTCAAATGTTGTCGTGATGAAGAAGGCGTGTGTCTGGGTGTGTTTATGCTGTCGAACCTGAATACTGACTTGTGGGATTCCAACACGAATCTGATTCAGGAGCCACAGCAGAGTGTGGTCGTCTATTGTATCTGCGGGGAGAGGAAACGACGGTTTTATTGTGAGTTTTGACAGCGCACTGTTAGTCATTATACAACCGCAAATGAGCATCAAAAATACATATTTTAAAACAACAGCGTCTACATTTACTTTAGGTTTGCCAAAGGCAGGGACTGATGAGTTCACTGCTGCATAAAGAGGCCGGACCAAAGCCATCCTTCACCGCGCTGACAGAAGGGCCGAGAAGCAGTGGGGTGGTGATGACAGTAAAAGGTCACTCCAATTAGATTCCTGTCTACATTTATCACAAACATTTTTTCCACAGGTTGAGAGGACGGGCTGATCGCAGTCTGATTCCAGTGAATTCAGCCAACTGTATTCTGCATTTTCTGTCTTAATTAAGCTGTTTTTTTGTGCACTTCATTATAATAATAAGACCATTTTATATCTAAAATCCAATAAACATCAAATTGGAAATTGCTAAGACTCTGAATTCTTCCCGCGTGCATAAAGACCTTAATTCTGGAGTCATCTGCATTGCAAATATGACGATTAGTTTATAAGTGAGCTCTTCCCTGTAAGAGGCCAATAAATCAGCACATACATGGTTTGTTTTACTTATTTCATGAAACTAACAAAGCTTTACAGCAGAACTGTAAGACGACTCAATGGAATGATAATTTAATTTGGTGTTTTTTTCATTGTTGCTCCACTTTTGTCCCCCAGATAGACTTGTTTAACGCAATGACATTGGCTGAATTAGCCTGCCAAGACAGTTCAGACGTTTTAAGTTTAGAGACTTTTATTTTGCAGTTTTATTTTAAAGTTAAGCGTTTGTTTCTGCTTCCTGTCGCTCTGCTCATTCTCTGCTGTTTCTGCCATCGTTGCAGTGCAGAAGTCACAGACGATGTGCTGTCAGGCTCATGTAGCTGTAATATCGGTTAAGACTTGCTTGAGTCATTAGCCTATTTGTAAATCAGCCGTACTAAGTGAAAGCTAACTGGCCAGCCCAGCTGGTTTGCTCTGTATTACTGTGAACACACAGTTATGTTATGTATTGTGTCGTACCTCCTGATTCTTGCCAATACGCAACCCTAAATCCAACAGAATCAGACTCAGAAATACTTTATTGATCTGTGGGGGGAAAGCCTATCATCTTGCTGCTGTTTTTTTTAAAAATGAGGGGTATCTTACCGCCAGCAGACGCCCCTCAATTACAACATCTCCCTGCAGAGTCTAAGTGCCAAAGACTTTCTGTCAAAACTAATTAGCTCATATCATTAGTATAATAAAATATCATTTGACTTCTTTCACTTACCTCTCCTGATTGAAATATTGTACACTGCATGTTCAGCTTCAGTTTTATAACTGGTCAATATCCATTTTAAACATATACTATCTGCAATTTAGGCGACATGTGCACTGTTTCCAACTAACAGACAGCTACAGAAAGCTACATTCAACATTGCAGTTTACACTTCTTCAATGTAAATGTGCTGGAGTTCGTTAGGAAGCTAATTTTCATCCACAGTCCACAGAGAACAATATCATACAATACAACAGAAATACAAAGATAAAAACAATGAAAGTGCGTTGCAGTTGCAGTTACAACATTGTAAACTATTTTAATGTATTTTTTTTTCCATGTGAGATGTGTGGGAGCTGCACATGTTGAAGCACTTTGCACTTGAAGTCAGTAGGAGTGTTAAAGAACCAGTGTTTTGAAGCCAGGACCAAAGATATCGCCATGTTTCTTTTCACGTTAGTCATCTTTCTAGCCCGAGATCAGACTAAACTCGTTACACTACATTTTCATATTCACAGAATCAGTCAGCCGGAGTGGGCGGCGTGGACCCGGGGAACCGTCTCTGGTCCGGGACAGCCCTAAAACCTGCACATGAAAACAGTCGCGCTGTCGGCTGTGACGTAAGACATGAAAGCAGGTTGGGACTGTAAATGATGAAAGCAATTGAAATTTCAGTTAAAGGTGAAGTGTCAGCTGGTCTGATGTCAAATTAATTAAAACAGCGCTGAGCAGAAGTCCTCAGAGATTTGTTTTCAGAACAGTCACGAGGAAGAGAAACAGAATCATTGAGATCTGGTTGTTTTTGTGCCTTTTCATGTCACTTTAACAGCCATCGTCCTTGCCTTCGCACTGCTATCGGTCCGTATTTTAGTTTGTTTTTGCATTTGAATGTTTTGTCAAAAAATTTTGAGGGCTCCAGCCCATGTTGACGATGGGGTAGTGTTCCTTATGAATTTACATCCAAATATTCAAATTCTGGTCAAAGTAGATACATGTCTCAGCATCAAAATGCTATTTTTCCCCAAGCCTTTCTGAAAACTTTTCCCCATGTGCCCTGATTCAGTTTTCTGCATGACTACATTGCTACATATAAACCCCCTCAGTTGAAGGAGGGGAGGGCATCAGTGCTGTAACCTACGTCAGCGCTTTTTTGCTAACGACTGAGTGGGAGTTTCCATTTGAAAAAACCTGGGAAAAGAACACAGATGGAGTTGCCCTTTAAGCTATTTTGTAAAGCGTGAATCTCCACAACAGCAGGAACGTCTCAAAAAATCGCACCAATACACGTTAAACATAGAATCTGCATCCCCGAAGAGGAACAGGAGTCACCCTCCTGAATACACAGCCCGCTGAAGTGATCTGTGTTTACATGCAACATAATATACAGATGTGTTTTCTACATTGTATGTGTGTATGAAGTTTATCTGCCTGAGTCAAACTGCAGCCTCCTTAACAAAACACTGCAGAGAGGGCTGGGCTGTAGACACAGGTGCAGTAAATGGCTGAGATCTAATTGTCCCCAGAGACCACTTTAAGTTCTGAGTAGCTGGCTGACCACCAAAGACATTTAATGAGGGTGTGCGTCGTTCTCCCCACGGCGAGCTATCCCTCACAGGACGAACGGGGGAAGGGCAGGCTGGAGCTGTTACCCTACCTGGGAATGTCATCAGGATGTCACAGTTTTCGGTGGGCACCATCTTCAGCCAGGACTTCCGAGACATAATGTAGTGTCTGGCCTGCAGAAGACGCTTCCCAAACAGTTTATCTAGAAGAGGAAGAGAAAAAAAAAAAAGACAGGGAGCAGCAGCAGGGTGAGGAGGTGAGACTGAGTCAAATTGGGGTTAATAAAGTTGAAAACGAATGAGAGAGAGCGAGGGGACAAGGCAGATGGTGATATTTTCTCATCGGGGTGATCAAGGACGCAGATGACAGGTTAGTCGTTAGACTCACTCTGACACTCATCGCTGACGTTATTTCTCCACCAGATTTTTTTTGTCCTTCCCTATTTTTTGCTCTGTCATATTGGAGACTTTAGGGAAAAGAAAAAAGAAAAAAAGAAAAACAGCAGACATGTCCAGAACAATTGTTCAGCCAGCGTGAAGGTGGACTGTGCTGCACTGGTCATATGACTGTGAGTAGATGCTATGAGCTCTAAACAAATAGATCTGTAAGCTGGGTGGTGTGTAAATAGTTTTCCTCTAAAACCATTAAATATAGGCAAAGCAACAGGCCGTCCCATGTGTGCGTTACCACAATGCAGTGTAAGCTCTAAGTCATCATTTTCGCTGCTGCTGCCTCTTCTTCTTCTTTCACACGTTAGTTCTCACTCTGAAGTCACACTCTTGTCTCACGCAGCCACAATAGCCTGTTAGTGAGTGACCGATCTCTTTATTGTTCACTGAATCGCGCTGTGACACTCGCTCAGGACGTTTTTCTATGATCAGGATTTCACATTCTGCAGCGTAACTGCGTTACAACATCCCCTACTTATTACCCCTCTTATTAAAAGCCATCGCCGCCGCCGCTGCTGTCATCTCTCCGGTATCATGTTTCAGGCCAACAAGCCGACTCAGCGGCTGTAATAAACACTTTTACCTACAATACGAGACAGAAAACAATGCAACAGCATCATGTTTCTCGTGCAGGAGAGCAGCACTGTGTGTGTGTGCGTGTCTGTGACATAATGATGCAATCCAAGCCAAGTCACTGACACTGAGAGTGCTTTTTTTCTGTCTTACATGGTCTGTGTGTTTCTGAACACTTTGGAGTGATCGTCTCTCTGATACTCACTGACATCGTTGCTCATTAAGGCCACGAGACACGCAGACACATCTGACGTGCACATCTCTCTGCCAGGCAGGTTTTATCCACTCAAAGTCACATTACCATGTATGATGAGATGACTTAATGTCCATCTGCAGCAGAAGAACTTAAAGAAGCAATAAGTAGCAACCGCATGAGTACTGCAGTCCGAACAGCGAGTTCGAGCCGTAGACGGTTTATTAAATAGGTTAAAATCCTATTTAATATTCGATCTATGGTTGAAGCAAGTTTTTTCCCCCCTGCCACCTCCTCCCCAGACTCGAGGAAGCTCAGCCAGGAGGCTGCAGGAGCACTGCAGGAGTGCAAGTCGAGCACAATATTACAATTTGACAATAAAGAGTGATGATGACTCCTGCACTGGAAGTTGATCAGCTGTTTATAACTGTCAGCTGTCTGTTAGTGTAAAGTTAAGCCTGAAAAACAAAAGCCCACTGCTCTGAAAATACACACTCTGGAGTTCGAGTCCAGTGACGGCCTGCCTGTCTTACTGCCTGCCAAACTCCATTAACATTTTGCTCAATTTAACCATTATAAACATCTACTCCTTCAAAAAGATCATTAATGATTTCTTACGACTCATAAACAGAAATTTAAAACATTCAGCTAACATTCGGCATTGATTCGAACCCTAATTAACATGAAATGGTCGGACAATAACACACATAAACAGGCTGGAGTAGAAGTTTCAAAGGAAGACCCCCCGGCTGTAGCGTTGATTTCAACTTGGCATGTTTCCTTAAATCTTTGATGACATATCATGGTCATTTTATGATTTATTACAGTAAATATATCACAGATTTCTCCCTTAAGTAGGGCTCCATGATATGGTAAAAAACATTAAATCAAATTGTGATTATTTTGACAGATATTGCGATGTGATTCACGACTATTAAAATCATGATGAAGTGACATTTGTTGGCCTCTGAACCAAACAAACATCTGGAGAACAAAAGTTTTAGGCCAGAGCATCTCTGCAGCAGTATAATGCTGCTTTGACACACATTTTACCTTCATCGAAAAGATTTGGATATTGCACTTGGCCATACTGCAATTCTGATCATATTTCTATTGATACTCGTGCAGCCCTGAACTACCAGTGTACTGTAGACTCGACATCTTTACTTTTGTTTTGTTTTCAGTTGTGGAGCCACTTTAGTCTGGGCCGCCATCTTTGAAGCTTCCTAACATCAGCTAGACAAAAATTGATAGTCACCATAGTAACATGACCGTGTTGCTTTGTTTTCAGGTGCAATTTGGGATTTTTAAAAAAATATTATCATCAAAAAATGTAACATACAAAACAATTTCTAATCAGCTATATAGCTCGACATTTTTGTCATAAATAAACATAATGATAAACAGTGATCTTTTAGATTTAGACGGGCTTAGATATAGATTTGAAACTTATTGATTTTGTCATATATATTTTTTTCAATACCACTCCACTGAGCTTGGTAATAAATCATTTTTATCGAATTACTGACTGTGAATCTCTTCCCGACCTACAACATGTCTGTGATCTGACATTTGCTACAACAACCAATGACATCTACCCAGAGGTTCAACCAGCCAATCAACCAAAAGTTGGGTTGTTCCGATACAATTATCACCATCAGAAATGCTTCTGATCTTTCTAAAATGCAGGACTGGGTGTTGCAAGTATGTGAGTCTACGCACCTGTCTGATCTCATGTAATTTAGTAGGCCAACATAGGCAATACAACACAGTATTACACAACTCTTAAAAAAAATGTTTTGGGTATCAGATCAGTGCTCAGTGTCGACTCACGTGGAAAGTTCAGGTATCAGAATCTGTATCAGAACAGTTTAAACCAAAA
Source organism: Lutjanus campechanus (assembly GCA_027495735.1). Lineage (NCBI taxonomy): Eukaryota > Metazoa > Chordata > Actinopteri > Lutjaniformes > Lutjanidae > Lutjanus > Lutjanus campechanus. Next base: position 22,887 of record JAJHUR010089577.1, read on the forward strand.
GCACACTGTATTTAACTGGCTATATAGTAAATCAATGGTTCTCAAACAAGCCGGTCACGGGATCATTTTGCTAGATGGTTGTGGAGATTAAAAATAGATTTGTGGTGAGCAGCAATGAAAAATATACTAAACAGAGCCTCACGAAGTGTGACAGCCACCTCACTGATGGTTAAAACCATAAACTGGCACAAAAACGGTAATTACCAACATAAACCAGCATGTTCTGAACAAACACAAACTCAGACAACAGTGAGCTTAACAATTAATACACTCCAGCACTAGGCATGATGGGAAATGAGTGCCGTATGTTAGACTGGGGAATGGTTTTGACAGTACAGCTCCAGTGCCTGTGATATGATTTGCCTTAGAACAGATTTTATTGAGTGTGTTTGTGAGAGTTTAAGTGTGTGTGCACATGAGTTCTGATTGGAACTGAGTGGTGGGACACCCGAGAGCCCCGGCAGCAGCACAACTGAGAAAGGTGCCGGCGTTTCCTGCAGAGTCCTGAACTTCCCCCCACCAAGCTTTGGAAACATCACCTTGACTGTCAACCGTCCAACCAACCTGATTATTCTGCAGGGTCGCAACTCAGACGAGCTGAGAACCAGCTGATATAACTGAAGGTCAATTTTCAGAAAATCTATGATAGTTTCATTTCAAAGACTGCAGCCTTTGAATGTACCTTTTTACATGCTGTCACATGTCCTGATCCATATAAATGATGCTCTCCAACAGGTTAACATGAGTTGGCTTGAAGTCAAGATTAAAACAAAGCAGTAACTGCAGTGACATTGTTCAGGATGTGATTATAAAGGTTTTATGATCATATCCAGGTGACAAGATCCGCCTGAGTGTCTCCTCTTTAGCAGAGATGCTGCATGAACATAAAACTGAACAGTTCAGGGGGCCCAGATCTGGTCAGGGGCCCAGTTAAACACCATGTAAAATCAGTTTTCAGTGCTGCTAAATAACCCTCATAATGCAGTAGAACACCAGTCATTTGCTTACTCACCACTGATTTTTTTTCCCTCTCTCTCTCTCTCCTGTAAAAATCCTCAAGTCTTCAACACCCGAGACAAAGCGGACACAGCTGACAGTCGAGCCTGCAACACAATCTTCACTCTCCTCAAAGTGTAGTGTAGCACGGCCCGTCGGGACATCATGCACCTCCGTTGCACATGACTCCTGCCTGCATGCACCTGTGGACCGCACAGACTCTTCCCGGGCCTGTGTGTGAATCGGAATGCGCACTAATGTAGCAGGGGGGGAGAAAAAAAGCAGGGAAGACGCACCGAAATCCAAACCCAATCACAGACGATTGACCCCTTCTGTCTCCTGTGACTCATTCGGTGGAGTGAAGTCTATCAAGCATCATCAGTGACTGCACCATATTGGACCGTGCACCGCACAGTAGCCTAATCTTTTATCCCCATCCTTTTTTTTTTTGCAAATGCTCTGATCTCCTCTGCACGCACACAGGACACATTTCACCGTTTCTTGTTTTTTAAACTGACACTCACCGAGCACTCCGGACGGCGATAAGGACGTTTGTTGTTGCTGCTGCTGCTGGTGGTGGTGGTGGTGGTTGTTGGTCCTGTCCTGCTGCTCGCTTGGCACCGTCCTCTCCATCCTCTCCCCTGCCCCGTCGCTGTCGTCGACGTCTGCGGTGCTGCTGCTGCTGCTGCTACTGTTTACAGTAGCGTCGGTATCAGCTGCTCCGGTGCCCGCCGCCTGCATGGTGCTGTGCACAAATTACTCCAGGTGGTGGTGATGATGGGGGGGCTGGAAGACCGCACTGCACGGAGGACTCTGGCTCTTTATTGCATGGCCGTTGTATGTAAAGTGGAAAACCCCTAGTGTATCTGATAGATGAGCAGGAGGAGGTGGAGGAGGAGGAAGAGGAGGAGGAGGAGGAGGAACATGATCATGGCATCTACACGTTACGCGCACTAGTCGTGACTGGGTGGTGACGACAGAGTTTTAGGGAAACACCACGCGGGCTGCAGGTCTATAAATTATAATGACATGTGTGTGTTTAATAGCTGCACATGCAGAGCTGCAGGTGGTTCACATGCCGTCAGTGCTGATCAGGATAAATCTGCCTCTACTGTACTACATGTCCCACAATGACTTCTTTTCTATTTTTGTCTTAAAGTAACTTGGTGTGACAGTATCCGATTTTTTTTTTTTTTTTAAACGTATGAATCGACATGGGAAGGGCCCCATATATTCTATTCTATTTAGCCACTAAAATTGATATTTAGCTTAAATGAAAAGACTAGAGAAATTGCAGTGTGAATGCTAGATGCTGAAAAGGTGATGCTAAATTATATTAATTAAATAAAAAGTTGAATAATGGGAATAATGTATGAAAAATTTTGAATGTTTTAAGGTGACAGTGAACTGAATTGCTGGCTTTAATTTGTATGAATAGTTTGAAAAGTGTGAAAGGGATGAAGGATGCAAAATATACTTAAATCTGGGAGCTCAACTAGCCTGCATTACTGGACTATATGGCTGGGAAAATTGATATTTAACTTAGAGAAGACCATTTCTGAAGAAACTGCAGTGTGAATGCTAGATGCTGAAAGGCTGACACTGAAGCGTATTGCAGCTTTAAAAGCTGAGTAATGCGATTAATATATGAAAGATGTTGAAAAGCTGACTCTGAACAGAATTTGAAGAAGCAGCTGAAGGAGTGTGAATAGTTGGGACAGTGTGAAAGGGATGAAGGCTGCAAAATAAACTTAAATCTGGGAGCTAAGCTATCCTGCATTACTGGACTATGGCTGGGAGGTAAACTACATTGCTGGGACTAAAATTGATATTTAATCCATATTTTAAAGTGGTTAATGTATCACTTTTCACATGAAATAATTGTCGGAGAGTCTAATGACGTGTCAGTCAGTTGCACGTGCTTTCCATTATGTTGACGTCCACTTTTATTTGTTGAAAAATAATTTGACAGTGTTTGTTATTTAATGAACCATTTGACATCAACAGGGTCAGTAATGTGCACATATATTTAGCCACTAAAATTGACATTTAACCGGAGAAGACAATTTCGGTGTGAATGCTGGATGCTGAAAGTCTGACACTGAAGTGCATTGCTGGCTTTAAAAGTTGAATAATACAAATAATGTATCAAAGATGTTGAGCGTTCTAAGGTTTGTTGAAAAGGTGAAGCCAAACTAATTTGTATGAAGAAGCAGCTTGAGAAGTATGAATAGTTGGAAAAGTTTGAACGGGATGAAAGATGCAAAATATATAAACGTGGAGCTAAACTGCATTCCTTACTTAAAGCTGAATAATGCAAATAATGCATGGGAGATGTGGAATGTTTGAAGGTTTGTTGAAAAGCTGACACTGGCTTTAATTTGTATGAAGGTCAGTTAGCCTGTAAAGACTGTAAACAAGGGAAAACAGCTTGTCTGGTTCTGTTCAGGGGTAACTGGTCTGAGCAGTGCCTACAAAGCTCACTATTTAAAATGTGAAATCTTGTTTGTTTAATCTATACAAACACTGAACTGATGACTGGAAAGCAGCGGAAACTCTAGCGAGGAATTCCAGGAATTGTTTCTCACATAAAACCTCTCCCCTCCGCACAGCACCACAAGATGTCTTTACACTTCAGTTTGTGTGCTGATTACACATTTTCAGAGATTTAAGATGTGCAGTTAGCTTTAGAGGTGCTGCTCTGTGGATTTTGTTCCAACAGAACCAAGCTAGCTGCTTTTTTCAGTATTTGTGCTAAGCTAAGTTAACTGGCTAATGGCTGTAGATTAAAGGACCAGATCTACAGGGGATTTATTTGCAGAATAGGTTCATAACTATGTTTTCATGAATATATAATCACTTGCAACACTTTGAATTGTTGTGCTTTTGTTACCTTAGAATGAGACATTTATATCTACAGAAGGCACGGTTGCTCTTCCACAGAGGCCGCCATGTTGCACTGCCGTGTTTGTGCAGAAGCCACAAACAGACAAACCAAACAGTGGCTCCAGTTACAGCCTTTTTTCTGTTTTTTGCAAGTTTCACAGCCACTGTAGGTTCTGGTGTCTACAATCTGCATGTTCTCTGCTAAATGCCACTAAATCCTGCACACTGGACCTTTAATATCCAAACTCTTGGCAACGAAGCAAATTTCCTAAAATGTCACCACTGTTTATTAAAGGAAAAGGGGCACATCAGTGGTGCAAATCCTCTAACAAATGTGCAACTAATTCACTCACCAAAACCAGCTGACATGTAGTGAACATGTGGTTTTTGAGGTCTGCAGCCCCTGCAGGCATTTATCTGCTTTGTGCGGTTGGTAACTCACACAGACTGACAGAATTCACAGAATAATGTTTGTAATTTCTTATAAACCCTGAGCGATAAACCCTTTGTTCCCAACCTGTTCACTTTCTGTTTTACTCACTAAGATTTCTGTAAGTATTCTGTGTTTCAGCAGCTGATGTCTAAATAAATCACTCTCAACAAGCCCCATAAACATGCTTTATCAGGCAGCGCTTTTCCACAACTGCGTCTTTACAACACTTTGAAAGTTAAACAGCTTGGAGAGTTTAATGAGAGTGTGTAATTAATACCATATGGTGCCGTATTTAAATGTTCATGTCTCTTTTTCTACCAACAATATGAATAAAAACTCTTGTGTGGAAATTGTTTTTTTTGCCCCAACAGGGCCAAAGAGACACTAATTTGATTTCTGGGGATCAATTATTCATCCGCACCTTCTGTCGGGGCCGTCACCTGAAGGCTCGTCTGTCTGCCTGTCACAGGGTCTCACCGTCACGTCAACGCAGACACAAATTCTCCCTCAGCTGAGCTCTGCCTGTCTGTCTGTCTGTCTGTCTGCCTGTCTGTCTGTCTGTCTGTCTGTCTGTCTGCAGGCTGAGGATGTTTCGTGTCACAGTGAGCAGTGAAGACAGACAGAAGACAGCTGTGATTCTGGACTGGATTCAAATATAAACCTACGTTTGAGATCAGAATAAAGTAATCACATCCTACAATATGATCACTTCTGATTGTCTGTCTTTATTCTTTTCGTTTGTTTTAAACAGGGGTTGAAGTAACTGATTACAAATACTCAAATTACTGTAATTAAGTAGTCTTTTTTGGCACTTGTACTTTTATGAGTAGATTTTCAAGTCTGTGCTTTTACTCGTGCGTAGGTATGCATTACAAGATGTAATCTACTTAGTTACTTTTAAAATCATAGTTGAGTACTGAGCACGATTTGAATTAATATCCAAACCTTTCGTCTGCATTTTAGTAGCCAATCAGGTGATTTGATCACAAACGGGCCAACGACAATCATGACATAAAAACAAGACAAAATGCTGCAACAACACACAGTTGGAGTGAGGATGTTAATGATTAATCACTAATCGATTAATTGGCATTAAGAATTTAACCAATTAAAAATGTATTAATTGATATTAATGTTATATTTTGACATTGTGTTGTCTGGCAGAGGCATTTGTTGAATAAGGAAAATTTAAATTAGACTTAAAATGAGGGAAAAATTACCAAAAAAAATGTAAAAATTAGGAAATAAATGTGTGTTTTGTATCTTATTATTAAATTAAATTATTAATGGTTAATCAATCATTAGCGTTTTCAACTACTGGTTCAGGAAAACACAGAATTTGCAAACCTACTTTATACTAATACTTGGAGTAGTTTTTGCAACAAATACTTTGTACTTTTACTTAAGTATATTTCTAACACCAGTACTTTTACTTGTAATTGAGTAATATTTTAGCAATGTAACAGTACTTGTACTTGAGTACAGGTTTTCAGTACTCTTGCCACCACTGGTTTTAAAAATAGAAATGAAATATCACTCCACATTCTAAAACTTTTCTCTAAATTATGATATTTTTTTGCAGCAACAGATCAGATGATTATCCAATAAATTCAGCTTTTCAATAATATATTTAGGCTGATATAGCTTCTTGTTTAGACCTGAAGGGGGGAGAAAAGCAGGAGAACAAGAGAGAAATTTAATTACACATTCATGTAATTAAATTTTCCCTCCAGCTCCAGTGTGGCAGTACGCTGATCTGGACACTAGATGGAGGCAGAATATAGTTTAAAGCCTCCTGAGAGCAGTCCGGCTGTGGCCATCATAATGCTTCAGGTTAAAAAAATAAATAGCCTCCCTTCCTGTCCAAGATGTCAAGTTAAAGGTCAACGTCAGTTTCATTATATTATTATAAAAATCCCAAATTTGTCTCAAGTGGCCTTTTTTCATTTTAAAAATATGACACCGTTGATTGAAATGAGGGGAAACTCCACTAAAAACAATCCTAACAGGAAAAAAGGGAGTTCTCAGGAACTGACGAAGCACAGAAAAGGTTTGAGGTTAAAAGTCAATGTTCTGCTTTCACATAAATTATTGAAACAAACAAAGGCAAAATATTTCACACATCCAGATCTGGACGGTCAAGGATGTCATGTCACCATGAAATTACAGAGAAAAACATGATCTGAGCTCATCGGAATGCAGAGACAAAGAAAAAAAACAAAGATTGTATAGATGCACTGCAATAAATAAATAAATAAACAATTTGTTTAACTCAAGAAATGTCTGTTCTGCACTAAAAATTATAAGTCAACTAAGTGATTCAAAACAAATAAACTTCATATTAATTCAGCTGCAGGTGAGAAAACATGTTCAATAACTTTAAGATATTAAGTTGAACCAACAACTCTTTGGTTGCACTGACATTTATTTCATAACTTTTAATATCTATTATAATTTATTAACATTTATTTAACTGATTCGATACTAACCTTCATGGTTCACTGTTTTAATTATTGTGAAAAGAAGCAACTGTGACTTATCTTAAAATGTACGAAGGTTTCAATCATATGTTTTCTTTCAAACTCTAAAAAAAGAAGCGTCTCAGGAGAGCTTTGCTCCAAAGTCTGATGGTGTTTCTTTAAAAATTTAATTCAACTCGTCATTTCAAGTTATAATAACTCATGTTTATGAGTTCTGAAGGGTTCCTGAAATAAATCAAACTGAATAAAACATATTTATAGCATATTTAGCATGATTTTTTCCTGCATGTCTGTAAACCTGATACATGGACAAATCAAAGTCACTGTTTGCACAGTGTTAAATTACTGGACGTCTCTGCGCCGTCCTGCATCTGTCAAAACATGTTCTCTTCGTAGTTTGTACCCGGACCTGCGGTCAGACGGCCTTTTTGGTTTCACTTAGTGTTTTGAGACAAAGAAGAAATAACTGATAACCTCTTAACAATGTTAAGTACCAGGAAACAGTAACTTTCAGTCTCATTCAAAATTACGTTGCTTAATCATTTTGAGCAAATATTTATTACGGCCCCTGTATGACAGGGTCAGAGAGTGGACATCCTGCTGAGACAGCTCTGTCCCTTCACCTGAACTCAACCTGACGGGTTTAGCAGCTGACAGCATGCAGATAAGACTGGACTTTATGTATCCCGAGGGGAAGTGTTTAAGCTCTGCAGTGGATTTAAGCTACTGTAACTGTTTCTTAGCAGACTAGATGATCAGTAATCGCCTGTCTGTCCCTGCCTGCGGTGTAACAGCAGTCAGGCTCTCGGTATGTGATGGATAATCAATGACATAGATAAACAGGTCACTGTTGCAGCTGGTTGGGGCTTAGAGCAGCTCAACTCATGACAACAACCATTGACACTTGAGGAAAAAGTCATTAGTGATTTTAGCATCAGTGCTGCCCCTTGATAGTTGACTAAACTATTAATAAACCAAGTTTTCGTTTATGCATCAGTCACAGAAAAAGAAAGCGTCTCAGATTCTGTGCAGGAGCTGCACCATTCGGCCCGCGGGACTGTTGCAACACACACTTTTTCTCTTGTGACTCTCTTGTAGTCACCTGTGCACTGCTGCTAACTGTGCTGAAGCTACCATTAGCTAGTTAGCTCGGTCAGCAGTCCTGTGAGACTGGGACACAACCTCTGAAACTGACGGGGGGCCAGTTTGACGACTGGGAGCACAGCACCAAGGTGATTTAACACTATAGTGGCTCAGACCACAACTCTGACTCTGGAGACAAAGACACGGCGGGTTGGGGCGGGGATATGAGGCGTGAAGTAACTTAACGAGTTAATTTGTGAGTGTACACCATTCATCATGATGTAAAGTCCAAAAGTATTCCTGTTTTTTGTTCCTACACATTCAGAATCGTTACCGGGGGAAACCCTAGTTAGCATGCTAAAAAGCTAAACTCGGATGGTGAATGTGGTTAGCATCGGCATGTTAGCATTGTTATCATGAGCATGTTAGCAAGCTGAGGTTAGCATTTAGCTCAAAGCATTGTGGTGCCTAATTATATAATCACAGAGCATCTAGTGCTGTTTTTAAAAAAAGATATTTTACTGTTTTTTTTTTAACATAAAAAAAAAAGACAATTGATGACAAATGTGTGCGTTGCATGTTCTGGGAGTGATTTTCTTCATTCTGTTTTCACATTTCTTTCAGCGTTGCTGAAACATGGGACTCATGAATAATTCAACCCAAGTTGACCCCCAAATTAAAAGTGAATTGATGTAAGATGCAAATGAGAAAATCGTTTTTCCAAACAGCAAAACATGACAAGATTTTAAAGTTCACTCCAGACATGTTTTAAAGTGAGTACCTTGCTGTGATTAGCTGTTAGCACTTGGTTGACCGGTAAAGAGTAGTGCTCATCAGGATAGCTAGCATAGCATTAGAGGACACAAACATCTTTGAGCCTCGTCAAACACAAACTCGGGTGAGGAGTTTGTTTGTTGTGCACAAAAATTGGCGACTAACTACAGATGTATCAGAATAATAAGTGTTAGTATCTTTTATTAGTCCGCTCTCAGCTGGAGGTTTTGGGTTCCTTTGTCAGCATTACAGCGAATGGCTTTCATATTTATTTTGTACCAGATTTAGCTCGGCCAGATGTGCTTGAATCTCAGATTTTAGGGAAGTGTGCAGACGTCTTCCCCTTCAATAGAGGGATGTGAAAAGACCTCGCTAGTGCCAAACTTCACACAGGTGCATGTCAGTATAGACACGGTCAGACAAAAGGGACAGTACATCCAAAAACTGAATGAGGATGCCAGGAAAGCAAGGAAGGAATTCCAGGAATTGTTCCTCACATAACCCCTCTCCCCTCCCCACAGGCCCACAAGATGTCGTTACACTTCAGTTTGTGTGCAGCTTAAACATTTTCAGAGATACAACATGAAGCTTTGCTGTGTGGATTTTGCTCCAACAGAACCACGCTAGCTGTTTCCTCCTGTTTCCTGTCTTTGTGCTAAGCTAAGCTAACTGGCTGATGGCTGTAGCTTAAGCTTAGCGATTGGGTGTGTTCTTGCTTAAATCTTATGCTCTTGCATCACAGCTCACATACCCCCCCCCCCGAAATCTTTAGGTACACAAAGTTTTACCTTCTATTTTTAACAATGAAATAGATATTATTCTCACAAAACTGTTAATATTTTGAGCGATTATTGACCAGGATGCCAGTAGAAGCTGTAAAAAACGGCTGCAAACGAGATCTGTTGGGTTGTTTGTGTTCCGTCAGTAATTCTGAGAAAAGTTGCACGTGGTGTCAGTCAGAAGTTGACATCACGTGTGGGACTTTTGGACTGCATGTCCATTAAAACCGAGGCTACATTAGGTCGAGCTGCTCGAACACGGGTTACATGAAGTCAAACCCATCCTCTTTAAGCAATTAAACTGGCCATTGTTTTTCTTTCCAGAACTCTTTTGCAGAGGGGTCAAGGTGAAAGTCATGGTTTCATTGAAGGACGTCAGTGGTATGGTACATTTTCCCTCCCAGCTGTTTCCAGCGCTTACCTCACTGCCCCTCAACACTATAGTATCTGTACGAGAGAAAGGGTTTTGCCCCCCTGATGTCTTTACCAGCCTGGGCAGCCTTGGGACCGAGGGAGGCCGGGCAGATAGGAAATGCAATTAGGAGTCACAGTAAAGGGGGAACATTAGCAGCCGCAGACAAAAGAGGTCACAGACCCGCAACCCCAGGTGAGGAAGGAGGTCGTAATCATAAGCACCCGTTCCCTTTCCTGCATCGGGAGGGGGGAGGTTGTGGCCGGGCAGGCCGCGACAAAATGGCCCCAAGTCTGCGTCAGTGGTCTCATTGCTGTCCACAATGCACGAGGGTCAACATCCCCAGAGAATAACCAGCGTTGGGTCACTCAGCCTCAAACAGACCACGTAGATGACCCTGATCTCAGCGGCACACATGACCTAAATAATGATCCATGAAGAAGGACGTATGGAGAGACTAATAAATGATTGTTCACACTTTATTAAAGACTATTAGACAATGTTGGTTGAATTACTTCACAGTGTTTGTCTTTTTTAAACCAGTAAAGTGCAGTTTTGCTTAAATATTTTTGGCCGTATGGTAAAATTATTGCAAATGACAGCACTAAATGGTCGTGTCAACAATTTTACAACTGTGTTAAGATAAATGATGTCAGACCTCCTCTCTGGACTTAGTGTCACAAAATCACAACCTGAGGTAGTGCCAAACAATCCATCCATCCATCCATCCATGCATCCATCCATCCATCCATCCATCCATCCATCCATCCATCCATCCATCCATCCATGCATCCATGCATGCATCCATCCATGCATCCATCCATATATCCATCCATCCATCCATCCATCCATGCATCCATCCATCCATCCATGCATCCATCCATCCATCCATCCATCCATCCATGCATCCATCCATGCATCCATCCATCCATCCATCCATCCATCCATCCATCCATGCATCCATCCATCCATGCATCCATCCATCCATCCATCCATCCATCTATGCATCCATCCATCCATGCATCCATCCATCCATCCATCCATCCATCCATCCATCCATCCATCCATCCATGCATCCATCCATCCATCCATCCATCCATCCATATATCCACCCATCCAACCATGCATCCATCCATCCATCCATCCATCCATCCATCCATCCATCCATCCATCCATCCATCATCCATCCATCCATCCATGCATCCATCCATCCATCCATCCATCCATGCATGCATGCATGCATGCATCCATCCATCCATCCATGCATCCATCCATATATCCATCCATCCATCCATGCATCCATCCGTCCATCCATCCATCCATCCATCCATCCATCCATCCATCCATCCATCCATCCATCCATGCATCCATCCATCCATCCATCCATCCATCCATCCATCCATCCATGCATCCATCCATATATCCATCCATCCATCCATCCATCCATCCATCCATCCATCCATCCATCCATCCATCCATCCATCCATCCATCCATCCACCACCTCAACTGGCTCAATGTAGCTTCAATGTAAATATACAAGTTTTATTTATTATTTATTTATTTATTTATTTTATTTATAAGTTAATTAAACCTAAATTTTCGACTATTTATTCCCAGGACTTATAAAAACTTTTGACTTGAATTTATGACTTGAATGTTAAGTTTATTTAACATGTTTTCACAAGTACAACTGACTTTATATCAAGTTTATTTGACTAGAAAAGTGTCTTTTCAAATTCAGTCGACTTAGAATTTTAAGGCAGCCTAGACACAAACTTTTTTAAGTCAAAACAAACAAACAAAAACAGTTTATACACTGATTTGTTTTGTCTTGTGTTACAGGACAGCAGACCGTCTGTAACTGAGTTAAAGTTAGAGTTATATGTGCAAGATTATAATATTATTGCCACTTTTCTGTTAAAAATAGTAATACATTTAAATTAGAATTCTAAAAAATAACCAAATAAACTCCAGGAGGTTGCTGAACCCTCAAATTAGCTCATGAATGTAAGTTGGGAAAGTGCAAAAGTTCAACAATTATTCACTGTAAACATAAACTATTTGTTTTTACTAAATGGCTTAAATTTTTATTTTTATTTTGCCTGAATTTGAAAAGAAAAGTTGAAGGAATTTTGTTAAAAATCAAATAAACTTGATATTATTTCAGCTGTACATTAGAAAACATATTCAGTAAGTTTAAGGTATTAAATTGAACCAACAGTATTTATTATAATTTATTAACTTTTAATTAACTATTCAATTCATCGTGGTTTGCTGCGTTTTCATTATTGTGAAAAGAAACAACCGTAACTGATCATAAAGTGAAGAGACACACAGCAAGTTTTGCTCATGTGTTTTCTTCAAACTATTAAAAAGAGAAGGACCTCAGGAGAGCTTTAACTCTCAAACAATGCATGCTGGGAAGTCTGCAAATATTCTAATCATGTTTGTTTAGAAACTTAATGAGTTGATTAATTCAACTCAACATTTCAATCAAAAGATTTAAAGTTAGAGGAACTCGTGTTTATGAGTTCTGAAGTGTTCTGAAAGTAAATAAGTTGTATAAATAAAACAGAATACTTATATTTAAGTTAATGAGAAAAGATAAGGTGATTCCAGTTCATTTCTGTATACAAGTGAAATAACAGCCTAATAACACATGGTTCACTGAGTCAGATGAAACAATGGTTATTTGTGTGTGGGGAGATAAAGAAATGATAATAGACAGGAAAACATGAGATGACAGGAAACATGTTTGCAGAATCATTATTATGATTTTCCAGCGAGTAGTTTCAACTCGTCCTGTGTCTTCGTCAGTGTAATAAAGTGACTCCCCGGAGCGTCCCACCGGTTGACCTCTAATATCCTCACAGCGGTGAGCCGCACATCCCAAATGTGGAAAAACACTTGATGTTAAACAAAGGATATCCTTTAGACGGGGAGGGAAAGAGCTCTCTCCCTTCACTCCAGTCTAAGTACTGTATTTATTAATTGGCGCCAACGCACTTTTGGTTCTTAGATTAACGGGTGCGTTCCCATCCTTTCACAGTGCGACGAACAGGATGTTTGTCTGTTCTCATGACGGTTTGTTTCCCCGCTCCGGTTTGCCTCTATGGTGATGTTGCTGTTGACTAATCAAAGTAAATTTTCCTCTGACCTAATTTTCTATGATCAGTGTCGATGCAGAGACTGAGATGTATACAGAGATGTAAGGAAAGTGGTCAAACATGAGATGTTTGTTTTTATAACACAAACAACCCCTCTTTATATTGTTCTATATTCATTTGTCTGTCTGAAAACCAAGCAAATACTAAAGATTAAAGATAAAATCTGGCTGCTTTTGCTGCGTTGAGGTCAAACATCGGACAGTCCCCGTCTTTTCACCCCTCACGCCTTGTTTATAAGTGATATAATGGGGTTTATTTAGGCCGTGGATATCCTTGTTCTCTTCGCTTAAGTGATGGCACATTGTTTTTTGAACAACAGCATGCAAACAGGAGCGTTTCCAAAGGTTCCTCCCGTCTGCCTCCGCCGGCCTGCTGACAGGTTGGCAGGTAAACATAAACACGCTCGGAGGGATTAAATCGCTTTGCCAGTAAATCTCGCCTCAAACATCACAGGAGGGGTTGGGGAGTCATTTGGAGACAATTAGCCACACAATAGGTGACGCACGCGGGGACAAACAGTTATTTCCGGCTCTGCATTGGGTAATATCTTAAATAGCTTTGTTTATAAAGAAGAGACAGGCCCAGTTGATGTGCTTGTGTTCGAACAAAGCTTTTATTCTTCTGTATTTACAGCGTTAAAAATAACAACATGTGCCCGTTCATGCTAAGTAGATACAAATCATTAACACAAAAAACTTCACATTTTATGATCAAAAGTGCAAACGGTATTCAAATTACGTTGCTAAATGCATACTGAAGTACAAACTGTCACAAACAGTGTATAATATATGGTACATTTATACTGATATACAACATGTGAACTCAATATGAGAAGCCTGGATTCAGCTGTGCGTTATAGATGCAGTGGGCGATGAATCCCCTTTGTGTCTGGTTCTTTCTCATCAAGATGAACTAACCCAAAATTCTGGAGAGATCTTGTTTCTCCCTGGAAAAAAGAGAAAAGAGAGACAGACAAAAAAATATTACTTTATGTCCTGTGATGCAAATGAGATATTCTCTGTTTGTCGTGTTGTCAACAGTTCCCACACATAAAACCAAAATCTACAATGAATCAATCAGACTAACAAGTGATGTGATGTTAACATCTGATTTACTTTATTCTTTTGTGTCTTATAGCTTAAATTTAGTCCAAAAACTATTAAAAACACACCAGTGAGCCACACTGTTGCACTGGGTGGTGACATGTGACATGAAAATGTGCATACCGTGCTACTAGAACAGAAGATGTGTATAAATCCCAGCTGAAAATAGTCCCCAACAAATGGACTGTTTACTTCTGTTTGAGTAACGTTTGCAGAAAACCTCAGTTCCCTGCTATTTTACAACATAATTTAGCCTCAAAAGAAGAAGAAGAAACTAAATATTTAGAGCTAAAAAGAGACGGCGGCTGAACAATGAATGTTTCAGAATATTTTTGAAGAATCAGCGGGTTCTTGAAAGATGTAAAAGGAAATAAGGAACAGAATTTAATTTTTGAACATCAAGGTGAAGGCTGGAGTTAAAAAATACTACTTTTTTTTAAAAAGAAAAACAATAAAGGATTGTTTATTTGTATACAGAAATATATCTGTATGTCTACATGTAATCATATTTAGATGCACGTCTTTGCTGTCCAGTGAAAAACACTGCTTTTAAAATATAAAATTTCTGTGGCTGGGAGGGGGCAGCCATGTTTTCAGCTTTGTGGTGGAACAATTTTCGGTTTGTTTGGCGTGAAGGGGACGAGAGGAGTCTCAACTTTTTGTTCAAGACAGCGATGATACATGTATATGTATAAGACTTTACCCTTGGTTTTTTAAAATGCATTTTTGATGTCACAAAGGACTTAAGATACAAAAGGAACCTCTTTATTTTAGATTTATTTGTTTTTTATGCATTTTCTTTTCTTGCTTTTTTTTCTCTTTCCGTCTCTTCCCTGAACTGATGTTTTTTTGATTTGATCTTTGTCGATATTTGCATGTGCACCCTGTGTAACTGTTTAAAAAAACCTATATATTGTGACCTGGTTTTAAATATTTACATCTTTAGCAGGGACGAGTTGCTAAGTTGCTAAGAGTTGGTAAGTTAAGTAAACTTTATTTTTAAGGTGCCTTTTGAAACCAGTTATAAGATGCGGTACAGTGAAAACATGATGATTGAGAGTAGGACTTATGTGTTGTTGTTGTTGTTGTTTCTGGTTTTTCATGGGATTTGTTGACAATAACAAAATACATGGCAAACTTAAAGATCCCCTCCCGTATTTACACATACACATAAATAGTCTATAATCTGTGTTTTTTTCTGCAAAAAAAGTATAATTTCCTCATTAAAATCCTTAAAAAGGTCTACTCCTTCAGCTTCATTAAAAATTCCTGAATCTGTTAATGTGCCCTGACAGCTTCAAGTTTTTACATCACACTCGTAGAAGTTGCAAACTAGACAAACTATTTGTGATGTCACAAAGCTCGCTCACAGGGCCCGCCCCTTAAAATCAGATTTTCAATTATCACAGAGAAACTTTTTTACTTTTTTACATCACTCTGCACAACGAAGCTCAAACATCCAACTGCAGGAACAAGAAGAAAAATGTTTTTGAGTAGACAAGGACTTTAATACTCACTCAGGGCCAGATGGGTTGATGAGGCGTTGTAGATCTTTAAGGTGCTGAGCAACGTTGACTGTTGGTAAAACACAAGAAAACAGTTTTTGTCACTCTTCAGCCACGACATAATCAGGACCTCTCAAAACCGGGGCAAATAAAACCAAAACCACCCGTAACCATACCTTAGAATGTAAACTACTACATTTATTTATTCTTACCTGATCCGCCTCCCAGTCCACTCGTCCTTCCTGCAGTTCCACCATAACCAGTCCCAGTGGACGGTCCTTTCCCTGTTGCAGTTCCTGGCTTATTTTGTCCTGAGTTACTGTTTCCGAACCCAAGCCAGCTGAGTCCAGTCCCACTTTTATTTGTTGATCCGGTCGACGATGACGACCCAGAGGTTGTTGAGGTTCTTCCAGTCAGCGTCGGCTTATTCAAGCTTGTCGAACTTGAGCTAGGATTTGACGCCGCTGACCCATAGCTTGAAGAGCCCGTCCCAGTGGATGCTGGCTTGTTGGAGCTGCTGGACCCACTTGACCAGAGGGATGTGCTCGAAGAGCCCGTCCCAGTTGAGGCTGGCTTGTTGGAGCTGCTGGAACCACTTGACCAGAGGGATGTGCTCGAAGAACCCGTCCCAGTTGAGGCTGGCTTGTTGGAGCTGCTGGACCCACTTGACCAGAGGGATGTGCTCGAAGAACCCGTCCCAGTTGAGGCTGGCTTGTTGGAGCTACTGGACCCACTTGACCAGAGGGATGTGCTTGAGGAACCGGTTCCAGTTGATGCTGGCTTATTGTATGATGACCCAGATGATGAGCCGTAGCCCGTACCCGGCACTGTTCTACCGACCTGACTCAGACCAGTAGAGCTGGATCCACCACCATACGTGCCTAACCCATTCAGACCCGTGCCTGTTCGAGACGGCAAGCCTCCTGGAAATCCATTATATCCCAGCTGAAATCAAATGAGAGCAGTGTTAATATGGGAAAATATAAAACATCATTATACCATATTTTATATCTGTTTTAAGACGCACACCCCTGAATCCTCCATAACAGCTGACACCTTAAAGAAATAATTCAGATTATTATCGATAGTCGGTGTAATACCCACAGTAGATGCCAGTAGACGAGCCCCCAGTTTGGACAAGGTCAGCAACAAAAGATATTTTAGCCACTTAAAAAGGTTGTTGCTGTTACGTTAGCCAAATAGCTCTCTTTCCAAACCAACCAAACTCCATAGACAAAATCTGTCATTTTGCCTCATTACATTGTCAACCGCTGCCTCAATTTGTTAGTTTTTTCGTGTTATTGTGTGACGTTGGTGAATCCGAACTATCCTTTGAAAACGCCAAAGTCACACAATAACACAAACAAACTAACCGATCGAGGCAGCAGTAGACCAGCAGCTCGAGTATTCTGCAAGGTAAAATGAATGATTTAGCCTATGGAGTTTGGTTGGTTTGGAAAAAAGTAATATTTGGCTTGTTTAAAGGTGGGTACCCATCAGAAAAGGTCCTCTGCTGGTGCCCCTCCGTGCTTCTCCAACCTGGGGGCGTAATACACTGACTATTGATGAGAACCTCATACGAGATAATCCAAACTCTCCCTTTAACATAACATCTGGCAGAAACATTTGCCCACCTCTCACCTTTCTGCCCTCTTGTACTTTACTGACAGACAGTTTCCCTCCTCCGCCCACCTCCTCCTCTGCACTTAAACCTGGATCAGTTCCAATAACCCGTCAGGCTGCTTTGATCTCATACATCTTATGTAAGACCGTAAAATCTCAAAGCACTGGGATGAGGTCTTTGTTAGTATTGTAGTCTCTCTACAGGTGTTATGTAAGCAAATATGTCCCCTGATAATGCAGAGAAGGAGAGTATTATTGACAGCAATGCTAGGATCAGTGTGCAAAATGGCGTAATTGCTGCACAAATGTATGCACATCACTACATATAAGAGGGGGTTTTGTACTAAAAGTCGGCTGCTATACAATCTGTTTACTTCCTGTTACCTTTGCCTCCAAACTTTTTCATTCATAGTTACTTCTGTTTTCACAGTTAGTGTGGTACATGTTGTTAATAGTATTTATCATTTTGTATATAGTGTTTTTAATCATTTTGATAATCACCTCAGTGTCTTAAATAATCGTTAGCAATGTTAGCTAGCTAGCTAGCATCGTCATCTTCATTCACACTCAAACACAATAAAACTGTACAACCAGAATATTTTCACGTGTAACGCGGTGAATTAAGGTTTTATTTGGACCAAACCAGAGCTGGTGATTGTCAGAACAGGGGAAAGATAATCCAAGACGTTTTTGATGAGTTTTATTTTGTTTATGTTGAGTTTGAATGAAGATGATGATGCTAGCTTGCTAACTAACATGGCTAATGTTTATCTAAGACACTGAGGGGATTGATCAAAACGATGAGTAGGGAACTGACACAGTTTAGCAGGTTTTACAAGATTGTTCTTGGTACAGTAGGCGTCTGTCTGATTTAAATATTTAGTCTTAAGTAATCTGAATGTAGCCCCTAGAGGCCCTGCTCTTGCTTATAACATTTCATAGCACCTGTTTTCTTACCGAAGCCATGCAGGACATGTTGAGCTGCTTGAGCTGCTCTGCAAGGTGCTCAACCTCTCTCATTTTATATCTGACGTTGTTTTGCAGGACCTCTATCTGTCCATTGAGCTTCATCTTGTCCATCAGGAGTCTCTCCTTCTCCTCGTCGTTTTTCCGCTGAAGCTTGTCTAAGTTCTGTTTGTTCTGCTGGATCAGGCCTGTGCGGTTCTGGCTGCACCAGCGGTAGTCCTCGGTCAGTCGCCAGTTCTCTGCCTTCAGGCGGCTGTTCTCAGACTGGATGCGCGACACCTGCTCTCCCACGCTGTTCAGGTACTGCTGGAACTTGTCCTCCACCTCTCTGGACAGGCTGGTGCAGTTGGTGCGGATCTGCTCCAGGTGCTCCCTCTGTTTCGGACAGGTGAGCTGGAAGGCGATGTGCGTCGGGAAGAGGGAGTCGACCTTGTGCAGGAAAGCCCGGGTGACGTTGGAGACGCCGCTCAAGGAGAGGGTGAAGTCATCTTTGCATTTTTGTCTGTAGAACTCCACCTCCTTTTCATGTGTGGACTTGTCCCTCCGCAGACGGATGGCCTCCAAGTTGAGGTTGTCCCTGTCTTTGGCGATCTGGTCCATCTCCAGCCTCATCCTATATGATGTTTGGGTGAAGTTGGACTCAACAAGCTCAAACCTGGCTCTCATCTGCTCGACCAGCAGCCCACAGTTGCAGCCAGTGGGGTTTGTTACTATGGAAAATAATGTAAAAACAGAGAAGAAATAGGCAAAAATCTCAAGGTTAGGGAGAATAACTCAAATATTTTATACATTTATTTGATTATTTTCAGGATGGCACTGAAGATATGTCATACTTACTTGGTGGGCACTGGCCAGGTATACGATTTGTAGACTTGCAAAAGAACAACTCGCCATTGCACTGTTGCTGTTTGTATTGAAAGAAAAAGCATTGGTGTTATAGTAAATGTAGACAAACAGACAAAAACAAGACTTCTTAATTCAATTTAAGACCAATTTTGCATCAAAACTAAACATCAAATGTGAAAATAAAGACGCACTCCTATGAGTATATTGTCCATTTATAAGTCGGCAAAATGACGGGTCGAGTTAGAGAACATTTGTACAAATATGTTCATGGATTTTGAATAAACGCGTAGATGTTATCCTGTCTCATTTGGTCTACAGAAAGTCTGCTGTCATAATAAATGGACTTCCTTGAGCTGATTAAACTTATGATTGTTCTACTTTTTGTTGATTTCGCCAAAGATTAAATGTAAACAGGCATTTTAGGCCTTGAGTGAAATTTACATCATGTGTACAGCATTCAATAAATAAATAATAAATAAACTTTTTTTCCTATTAAATGTGAATTTAAGACATTTTAAGACTTTTTACGGATGTAGCCACCCTGTCTTTATTCCTAGATTGTCTACCTGTTGCCAGGCGGCCAGTTTTGCATGGCTGGATATGTATGAAATATCGGTTTTAATGAATAACTTGGTCTTACAACTCTGTGCTGCATGGCTTGTAAGCTAACGCATTTTATTAAGCTCAACATGATGACTGTTGTGTTTTTATTCATGTCATCTGTTATTGCTGCTCTGCATGAATCAAAAGATGGTTCTGGTCAGTGTTGCCTGCATGTCTGTTTGTTGTTTCTGTGCCATTGTACTGATGTTCTGTTGTTTCCTGCTGCGCTCTGTCTTGAGACTTCTTGTTTTGCTGCTGTTACTGCCTCCATGGTGTCCTGTTTTCTTCATTGTGTGAATTTCTATAATTTTATAGGTCTCAAAACATCTTACCAAAGGACTGTGGTTGAAATTTACACAGTGGCACATTTACAGAAATGTCGATTCACGCATGTGTCCTTATGAATAAAACAAATTAAATAATATTTATGATGCAAATAATCTGTGGTGTTGCATCTTGCTCTAAAAACCTTCAGACAGTAATCAGTGGTGTAAATATACTCAGCATCTGAAAACAGGGCAACACTGTTAAAGCTCAAAGCCTGAGCTTTGGGAACTTTTTATTTTTGCTGAGGGCAAACACGGACCAAAAACGCAAAAGCCCACAGGCACAAAATGTTGTTGCCCCAGGGTGTTTGATCATATGCCAAAAACTGATTCCCATCGACTTTACAGATATTTAAACTGGTCAAAAGCACTGGACTGGTTTTAATCTAGGGCAATCATCAATATGTAGTCCTAAACAATTATATTTGGTATACCAAATACATTTAAACATCAGAAACAATACTATAGTATTACCTATAATCACATAATGTCATGCCTGATTATGCTGTAAACTGGAAACCCTTCTTTGGTCATAATTGGGATGATATATTTACAAGAAACATTAAAGTTGCACAAAAACATAGCCCACCTTTGCTAT